>CAKAIZ010000364.1:0-54142 GCA_916610145.1 Eristalis arbustorum | reverse complement strand
GCTAAAACCTGCATTTCCTAAACTACTATGAAAGTTTTTGATCTTTAACCAACTTTTTCCTGTCATTTTTACTAGTTTCTTCTTTGCATATAAATTTTTCTGCTCTTTTACCTACTTTTTTCATGGAAAATCTGATTATTTTCTCAATATTTTTATATTATACTGCTATTTTTATATATATACTGCGCTGAAACCCGCATTTCCTGAACTACTATGAAAGTTTTTGATCTTTAACCAACTTTTTCCTGTGATTTTTACTAGTTCCTTCATTTCATATAACTTTTTCTGCTCTTTTACCTACTTTTTTCATTCAAAGTCTGATTATTTTCTCAATATTTTTATATTATACTGCTATTTTTATGTATATACTGCGCTGAAACCCGCATTTCCTGAACTACTATGAAAGTTTTTGATCTTTAACCAACTTTTTCCTGTGATTTTTACTAGTTTCTTCTTTTCATATAACTTTTTCTGCTCTTTTACCTACTTTTTTCATTCAAAGTCTGATTATTTTCTCAATATTTTTATATTATATATATATATACTGCGCTGAAACCCGCATTTCCTAAACTACTATGAAAGTTTTTGATCTTTAGCCAACTTTTTCCTGTGATTTTTACTAGTTTCTTCTTTTCATATAACTTTTTCTGCTCTTTTACCTACTTTTTTCATGGAAAATCTGATTATTTTCTCAATATTTTTATATTACATATATATATATGAAAGTTTTTGATCTTTAGCCAACTTTTTCCTGTGATTTTTACTAGTTTCTTCTTTTCATATAACTTTTCCTGCTCTTTCACCTACATATTTCATGGAAAATCTGATTATTTTCTCAATATTTTTATATTATATATATATACTGCGCTTAAACCCCGCATTTCCTTAACTACTATGAAAGTTTTTGATCTTTAACCAACTTTTTCCTGTGATTTTTACTAGTTTTTTTCTTTTCATATAACTTTTTCTGCTCTTTTACCTACATTTTTCATGGAAAATCTGATTATTTTCTCAATATTTTTATATTATACTGCTATTTTTATATATATACTGGGATGAAACCCGCATTTCCTAAACTACTATGCAAGTTTTTTATCTTTAACCAACTTTTTCCTGTCATTTTTACTAGTTTCTTCTTTTCATATAACTTTTTCTGCGCTTTTACCTACTTTTTTCATGGAAAATCTGATTATTTTCTCAATATTTTTATATTACATATATATATACTGCGCTGAAACCCGCATTTCCTAAACTACTATGAAAGTTTTTGATCTTTAGCCAACTTTTTCCTGTGATTTTTACTAGTTTCTTCTTTTCATATAACTTTTTATGCTCTTTTACCTACATTTTTCATGGAAAAACTGATTATTTTCTCAATATTTTTATATTATACTGCTATTTTTATATATATACTGCGATGAAACCCGCATTTCCTAAACTACTATGAAAGTTTTTGATCTTTAACCAACTTTTTCCTGTGATTTTTACTAGTTTCTTCTTTTCATATAACTTTTTCTGCTCTTTTACCTACTTTTTTCATGGAAAATCTGATTATTTTCTCAATATTTTTATATTATATATATATACTGCGCTAAACCTGCATTTCCTAAACTACTATGAAAGTTTTTGATCTTGATGCGCTGAAACCCGCATTTCCTGAACTACTATGAAAGTTTTTGATCTTTAACCAACTTTTTCCTGTGATTTTTACTAGTTCCTTCTTTTCATATAACTTTTTCTGCTCCTTTACCTACTTTTTTCATTCAAAGTCTGATTATTTTCTCAATATTTTTATATTATACTGCTATTTTTATGTATATACTGCGCTGAAACCCGCATTTCCTAAACTACTATGAAAGTTTTTGATCTTTAACCAACTTTTTCCTGTGATTTTTACTAGTTTCTTCTTTTCATATAACTTTTTCTGCTCTTTTACCTACATTTTTCATGGAAAATCTGATTATTTTCTCAATATTTTTATATTATACTGCTATTTTTATATATATACTGCGCTGAAACCCGCATTTCCTTAACTACTATGAAAGTTTTTGATCTTTAACCAACTTTTTCCTGTCATTTTTACTAGTTTCTTCTTTTCATATAACTTTTTCTGCTCATTTACCTGCTTTTTTCATGGAAAATCTGATTATTTTCTCAATATTTTAATATTATATTTATATACTGCGCTGAAACCCGCATTTCCTGAACTACTATGAAAGTTTTTGATCTTTAGCCAACTTTTTCCTGTGATTTTTACTAGTTTCTTCTTTTCATATAACTTTTTCTGCTCTTTTACCTACTTTTTTCATGGAAAATCTGATTATTTTCTCAATATTTTTATATTACATATATATATATGAAAGTTTTTGATCTTTAGCCAACTTTTTCCTGTGATTTTTACTAGTTTCTTCTTTTCATATAACTTTTTCTGCTCTTTCACCTACATATTTCATGGAAAATCTGATTATTTTCTCAATATTTTTATATTATATATATATACTGCGCTTAAACCCCGCATTTCCTTAACTACTATGAAAGTTTTTGATCTTTAACCAACATTTTCCTGTGATTTTTACTAGTTTTTTTCTTTTCATATAACTTTTTCTGCTCTTTTACCTACATTTTTCATGGAAAATCTGATTATTTTCTCAATATTTTTATATTATACTGCTATTTTTTATTATTTATTATTTCCTAAACTACTATGAAAGTTTTTGATCTTTTACCAACTTTTTCCTGTGATTTTTACTAGTTTCTTCTTTTCATATAACTTTTTCTGCGCTTTTACCTACTTTTTTCATGGAAAATCTGATTATTTTCTCAATATTTTTATATTATACTGCTATTTTTATATATATACTGCGCTGAAACCCGCATTTCCTTAACTACTATGAAAGTTTTTGATCTTTAACCAACTTTTTCCTGTGATTTTTACTAGTTTCTTCTTTTCATATAACATTTTCTGCTCTTTTACCTACTTTTTTCATTCAAAGTCTGATTATTTTCTCAATATTTTTATATTATATATATATATACTGCGCTGAAACCCGCATTTCCTAAACTACTATGAAAGTTTTTGATCTTTAACCAACTTTTTCCTGTGATTTTTACTAGTTTCTTCTTTTCATATAACTTTTTCTGCTCTTTTACCTACTTTTTTCATGGAAAATCTGATTATTTTCTCAATATTTTTATATTATATATATATACTGCGCTAAAACCTGCATTTCCTAAACTACTATGAAAGTTTTTGATCTTTAACCAACTTTTTCCTGTCATTTTTACTAGTTTCTTCTTTGCATATAAATTTTTCTGCTCTTTTACCTACTTTTTTCATGGAAAATCTGATTATTTTCTCAATATTTTTATATTATACTGCTATTTTTATATATATACTGCGCTGAAACCCGCATTTCCTGAACTACTATGAAAGTTTTGATCTTTAACCAACTTTTTCCTGTGATTTTTACTAGTTCCTTCATTTCATATAACTTTTTCTGCTCTTTTACCTACTTTTTTCATTCAAAGTCTGATTATTTTCTCAATATTTTTATATTATACTGCTATTTTTATGTATATACTGCGCTGAAACCCGCATTTCCTGAACTACTATGAAAGTTTTTGATCTTTAACCAACTTTTTCCTGTGATTTTTACTAGTTTCTTCATTTCATATAAAATTTTCTGCTCTTTTACCTACTTTTTTCATTCAAAGTCTGATTATTTTCTCAATATTCTTATATTATATATATATATACTGCGCTGAAACCCGCATTTCCTAAACTACTATGAAAGTTTTTGATCTTTAGCCAACTTTTTCCTGTGATTTTTACTAGTTTCTTCTTTTCATATAACTTTTTCTGCTCTTTTACCTACTTTTTTCATGGAAAATCTGATTATTTTCTCAATATTTTTACATTACATATATATATATGAAAGTTTTTGATCTTTAGCCAACTTTTTCCTGTGATTTTTACTAGTTTCTTCTTTTCATATAACTTTTTCTGTTCTTTCACCTACATATTTCATGGAAAATCTGATTATTTTCTCAATATTTTTATATTATATATATATACTGCGCTAAAACCCGCATTTCCTAAACTGCTATGAAAGTTTTTGATCTTTAACCAACTTTTTCCTGTCATTTTTACCAGTTTCTTCTTTTCATATAACTTTTTCTGCTCTTTTACCTACTTTTTTCATGGAAAATCTGATTATTTTCTCAATATTTTTATATTACATATATATATACTGCGCTGAAACCCGCATTTCCTAAACTACTATGAAAGTTGTTGATCTTTAGCCAACTTTTTCCTGTGATTTTTACTAGTTTCTTCTTTTCATATAACTTTTTCTGCTCTTTTACCTACATTGTTCATGGAAAATCTGATTATTTTCTCAATATTTTTATATTATATATATATACTGCGCTTAAACCCCGCATTTCCTTAACTACTATGAAAGTTTTTGATCTTTAACCAACTTTTTCCTGTGATTTTTATTTTTTCTTTTCATATAACTTTTTCTGCTCTTTTACCTACATTTTTCATGGAAAATCTGATTATTTTCTCAATATTTTTATATTATACTGCTATTTTTTATTATTTATTATTTCCTAAGCTACTATGAAATTTTTTGATCTTTAGCCAACTTTCTCCTGTGACTTTTACTAGTTTCTTCTTTTCATATAACTTTTTCTGCTCTTTTACCTACTTTTTTCATGGAAAATCTGATTATTTTCTCAATATTTTTATATTACATATACTGCGCTGAAACCCGCATTTCCTAAACTACTATGAAAGTTTTTGATCTTTAGCCAACTTTTTCCTGTGATTTTTACTAGTTTCTTCTTTTCATATAACTTTTTCTGCTCTTTCACCTACATATTTCATGGAAAATCTGATTATTTTCTCAATGTTTTTATATTATATATATATACTGCGCTAAAACCCGCATTTCCTAAACTACTATGAAAGTTTTTGATCTTTAGCCAACTTTTTCCTGTGATTTTTACTAGTTTCTTCTTTTCATATAACTTTTTCTGCTCTTTTACCTACTTTTTTCATGGAAAATCTGATTATTTTCTCAATATTTTATACTATACTGCTATTTTTATGTATATACTGCGCTGAAACCCGCATTTCCTAAACTACTATGAAAGTTTTTGATCTTTAACCAACTTTTTCCTGCGATTTTTACTAGTTTCTTCTTTTCATATAACTTTTTCTGCTCTCTTACCTACATTTTTCATGGAAAATCTGATTATTTTCTCAATATTTTTATATTATGCTGCTTTACTTATATACTGCGCTAAAACCCGCATTTCCTGAACTACTATGAAAGTTTTTGATCTTTAACCAACTTTTTCCTGTGATTTTTACTAGTTTCTTCTTTTCATATAACTTTTTCTGCTCTTTTACCTACTTTTTTCATGGAAAATCTGATTAATTTCTCAATATTTTTATATTATGCTGCTATTTTTATATATATACTGCGCTGAAACCCGCATTTCCTGAACTACTATGAAAGTTTTTGATCTTTAACCAACTTTTTCCTGTGATTTTTACTAGTTTTTTCTTTTCATATAACTTTTTCTGCTCTTTTACCTACATTTTTCATGGAAAATCTGATTATTTTCTCAATATTTTTATATTATACTGCTGTTTTTATATATATACTGCGCTGAAACCCGCATTTCCTGAACTACTATGAAAGTTTTTGATCTTTAACCAACTTTTTCCTGTCATTTTTACTAGTTTCTTCTTTTCATATAACTTTTTCTGCTCTTTTACCTACTTTTTTCATGGAAAATCTGATTATTTTCTCAATATTTTTATATTACATATATATGTACTGCGCTGAAACCCGCATTTCCTTAACTACTATGAAAGTTTTTGATCTTTAACCAACTTTTTCCTGTGATTTTTACTAGTTTCTTAATTTCATATAACTTTTTCTGCTCTTTTACCTACTTTTTTCATGGAAAATCTGATTATTTTCTCAATATTTTTATATTATATTTATATACTGCGCTGAAACCCGCATTTCCTGAACTACTATAAAAGTTTTTGATCTTTAGCCAGCTTTTTCCTGTGATTTTTACTAGTTTCTTCCTTTCATATAACTTTTTCTGCTCTTTTACCTACTTTTTTCATGGAAAATCTGATTATTTTCTCAATATTTTTATATTATATTTATATACTGCGCTGAAACCCGCATTTCCTAAACTACTATGAAAGTTGTTGATCTTTAACCAACTTTTTCCTGTGATTTTTACTAGTTTCTTCTTTTCATATAACTTTTTCTGCTCTTTTACCTACATTTTTCATGGAAAATCTGATTATTTTCTCAATATTTTTTATATTATGCTGCTATTTTTATATATATACTGCGCTGAAACCCGCATTTCCTGAACTACTATGAAAGTTTTTGATCTTTAGCCAACTTTTTCCTGTGATTTTTACTAGTTTCTTCTTTTCATATAACTTTTTCTGCTCTTTTACCTACTTTTTTCATGGAAAATCTGATAATTTTCTCAATATTTTTATATTATATTTATATACTGCGCTGAAACCCGCATTTCCTAAAATACTATGAAAGTTTTTGATCTTTAACCAACTTTTTCCTGTCATTTTTACTAGTTTCTTCTTTTCATATAACTTTTTCTGATCTTTTACCTACTTTTTTCATGGAAAATCTGATTATTTTCTCAATATTTTTAAATTATATTGCTATTTTTATATATACTGCGCTGAAACCCGCATTTCCTTAACTACTATGAAAGTTTTTGATCTTTAACCAACTTTTTCCTGTGATTTTTACTAGTTTCTTCTTTTCATATAACCTTTTCTGCTCTTTTACCTACTTTTTTTCATGGAAAATCTGATTATTTTCTCACTATTTTTATATTATATTTATATACTGCGCTGAAACCCGCATTTCCTAAACTACTATGAAAGTTTTTGATCTTTAACCAACTTTTTTCTGTCATTTTTACTAGTTTCTTCTTTTCATATAACTTTTTCTGCTCTTTTACCTACTTTTTTCATGGAAAATCTGATTATTTTCTCAATATTTTTATATTATATATATATATATATACTGCGCTAAAACCCGCATTTCCTGAACTACTATGAAAGTTTTTGATCTTTAACCAACTTTTTCCTGTGATTTTTACTAGTTTCTTCTTTTCATATAACTTTTTCTGCTCGTTTACCTACTTTTTTCATGGAAAATCTGATTATTTTCTCAATACTTTTATATTATACTGCTATTTTTATGTATATACTGCGCTGAAACCCGCATTTCCTAAACTACTATGAAAGTTTTTGATCTTTAACCAACTTTTTCCTGTCATTTTTACTAGTTTCTTCTTTTCATATAACTTTTTCTGCTCTTTTACCTAGTTTTTTCATGGAAAATCTGATTATTTTCTCAATATTTTTATATTATACTGCTATTTTTATAAATATACTGCGCTGAAACCCGCATTTCCTGAACTACTATGAAAGTTTTTGATCTTTAACCAACTTTTTCCTGTGATTTTTACTAGTTTCTTCTTTTCATATAACTTTTTCTGCTCTTTTACCTACTTTTTTCATGGAAAATCTGATTATTTTCTCAATATTTTTATATTATACTGCTATTTTTATATATATACTGCGCTGAAACCCGCATTTCCTAAACTACTATGAAAGTTTTTGATCTTTAACCAACTTTTTTCCTGTGGTTTTTACTAGTTTCTTTTTTTCATATAACTTTTTCTGCTCTTTTACCTACATTTTTCATGGAAAATCTGATAATTTCCTCAATATATTTATATTATATATATATACTGCGCTGAAACCCGCATTTCCTAAACTACTATGAAAGTTTTTGATTGTGATTGTGATAGTGATTTTTACTAGTTTCTTCTTTTCATCTAACTTTTTCTGCTCTTTTACCTACATTTTTCATGGAAAATCTGATTATTTTCTCAATATTTTTATATTATACTGCTATTTTTACATATATACTGCGCTAAAACCTGCATTTCCTAAACTACTATGAAAGTTTTTGATCTTTAACCAACTTTTTCCTGTCATTTTCACTAGTTTCTTCTTTTCATATAACTTTTTCTGCGCTTTTACCTACTTTTTTCATGGAAAATCTGATTATTTTCTCAATATTTTTATATTATACTGCTATTTTTATGTATATACTGCGCTGAAACCCGCATTTCCTTAACTACTATGAAAGTTTTTGATCTTTAACCAACTTTTTCCTGTGATTTTTACTAGTTTCTTCTTTTCCTATAACTTTTTCTGCTCTTTTACCTACTTTTTTCATGGAAAATCTGATTATTTTCTCAATATTTTTATATATATATATATATATACTGCGCTGAAACCCGCATTTCCTAAACTACTATGAAAGTTTTTGATCTTTAACCAACTTTTTCCTGTGATTTTTACTAGTTTCTTCTTTTCATATAACTTTTTCTGCTCTTTTACCTACTTTTTTCATGGAAAATCTGATTATTTTCTCAATACTTTTATATTATACTGCTATTTTTATGTATATACTGCGCTGAAACCCGCATTTCCTTAACTACTATGAAAGTTTTTGATCTTTAACCAACTTTTTCCTGTGATTTTTACTAGTTTCTTCTTTTCATATAACTTTTTCTGCTCTTTTACCTACTTTTTTCATGAAAAATCTGATTATTTTCTCAATATTTTTATATTACATATATATATACTGCGCTCAAACCCGCATTTCCTAAACTACTATGAAAGTTTTTGCTCTTTAACCAATTTTTTCCTGTCATTTTTACCAGTTTCTTCTTTTCATATAACTTTTTCTGCACTTTTACCTACTTTTTTCATGGAAAATCTGATTATTTTCTCAATATTTTTATATTACATATATATATATACTGCGCTGAAACCCGCATTTCCTAAACTACTATGAAAGTTTTTGATCTTTAGCCAACTTTTTCCTGTCATTTTTACTAGTTTCTTCTTTTCATATAACTTTTTCTGCTCTTTTACCTACTTTTTTCATGGAAAATCTGATTATTTTCTCAATATTTTTATATTATACTGCTATTTTTATGTATATACTGCGCTGAAACCCGCATTTCCTAAACTACTATGAAAGTTTTTGATCTTTAACCAACTTTTTCCTGTCATTTTTACTAGTTTCTTCTTTTCATATAACTTTTTCTGCTCTTTTACCTACTTTTTTCATGGAAAATCTGATTAATTTCTCAATGTTCTTATATTATACTGCTATGTCGAAGGAGTCTGCCTGGAGCGTGCTGAAAAATGCTTTCAAATTGAAGGGTACTAGAATAAGCATCCTAAAGGACTTACCCTATAACGTTAGACAACGTCGGGCAAAAATGATTCCCATCATGAAAGAGCTCCGTCAAAAAGACTCATCTATTAAAATCTTTCTGCGAGATGAGAAGCTCCACATAGCCAAGAAAGTATTTACTTGGGACTCCGCGCTTGGATTGAGGTGTGGTGAAAAAAGTGGCATCGAAGTAATCCAATCTATTTTTGGTGACATTTCGTTAAACAAAACCCTATATGTTAATGTAAACAAAAGTATAAACAAAACAGCTGAGAAAGAAAACACATCTCTCAAAACTTCAAATTTGACGGCTTATGTCAATCGCAGCAGTGATGCCAAATTAGGTAAAATACCAATATGCGAAAAATCTTTGGGTCCATCCACAAGCTCTAAGGCGCCTGTACGAGACGCATGATGTACACATGTCTACCAGAAAGATTCTGAAAAAATCCTAGTTACTAAGAAAATAAAAATTTTAAGTTACAATGTATCAGGTCTAAAAAATAAGATGAATTTTGCAACATTCTTTAATAATGTAAAAAGTTTTGATATTTTTGTATTATTTGAAACACATTTATTAGAGAATGAAGAAATTAGATTTAAGAATATTTTCTCAAACTATGAACTAGTCTGGTCTCCCGCTGTAAAAACTTCACTTTTCGGGAGAGGAAGTGGTGGAACACTATTCGGCTTTCGTGACGACCTCGAAGGACTGTATACGAGTACCTTTATAAAAGCTGGTGAAATGGATGCTATAAACCTGAAAGTGAATACATTGGACGTAGTGTTGGTACCTATCTACTTAAACTGTAGTCAATGGCAGCGTGATTTTGAAAAACTCTGCGACTCACTGCACTCCTTTGACTGTACGAATATAATGCTTATTGGAGATTTCAACGGGCGTGTAGAACTCACACAAAATAACTTCGCATCGGGATACAACAGTACTCTGCTGAAGACGTGTCGTAATTCTAAAGACCCAATTTGTGATAACAAAGGAACAAATATACTTGAACTTGCTGATGAGTATGACATGTGCCTGTTGAATGGTAGTTGTGAAGGAGACCCTGATGGAGAACTGACCTTTATTAGAGGAACATCATGCTCAATAATCGATTACTGTTTTGTTTCGGGAAATTGGCTCAAGCTTCTGGACAGGTTTCAAGTAGGAAGCGAGATCTTTTCGGACCACATGCCCTTGGAAGTAACCCTAATTTCTACTGATAGTGCTAACTATGCTTACGCAAAACCATTAAGTCTTCTGCCGAAATTTGTCTGGAATGACAGAATAACGGAATCGTATCAGCGAAACATGAATGTCAATCTTATGGAACTTCGCACACAGCACTGTACACTCAATATCGAGACTCTAACGGAAATAATAAAGAAATCCATACCACATCAGAAAGATTTAATATCTCATAAAATATATAAACAAAAATGGTTCGATTCGGATTGCATAAAAGCTAGAAACAAATCTTTCAAGTTTCTCAAACTTCTAAGGTCGAATAACTCCAAAATTTTTAAAGCACTCTATCAGGATGCCAACAAGGAATATAAGCGCATTTGTTATATAAAGAAAGTAGCATTTGAACAACAAAACATTGCGATCATAAACACCTCAAAATCGTCTGCTCAGTTCTGGAAAGCTGTCAAATACCTAAATGGATACACGTCTAACATCTCTGTAACTCTTAAAGCCCAGCAACTCAGGACCCATTTTGACAAACTTCTTAATGCACCATTAACCTCGCCACTATACCAATACGCAGCCCCCCTTCTCTTAGACGAAAAATTAGACTGTGCATTTACTCTGGAAGAAGTCAATGAAGTAATAAGCAAATCGAAATCAAATAAAGCACCTGGTATTGATCGCATTCCGTTTGAGTTCTATAAAAATTGCACATACGATTTTATGAATTCTCTCACAATCGAGTTTAACAGAATATTTGACTCTGCTAGCATCCCCGATGTATTCAGGCAAGCAATCATTTTCCCTATACACAAAAAAGGCGACTACGGGGGCCCGAATAACTACAGAGGAATCACATTTTTAAACACTTCAGCCAAGCTGCTTCATTAATTTGCTTCATTAATTTACAAAAGATTGTATGATTGGGTTCAAGAACACAACATCCTTAAAGAATTCCAAGCTGGTTTTAGGAAAGATTATTCTACAATCGACCAGATATTCTGCTTAACAAACATTGCTGAAAAATATAAGAGCAAGAAAAAAAAGCTGTACGCCTTCTTTGTTGATTTTCGAGCAGCGTTTGATTCAATACCACGTGAAGCACTCTTTTACAAGCTTTCCAAAATCGGTGTATCAAGCAAAATTATTCGAATCCTGAGAGCCTTGTATGAGAATAATATTGCACATGTATGGAATGGAGACATAATTTCTGAAGATTTTGAAATTACAATGGGGGTTAAACAAGGCTGTATTCTTAGCGCACTGCTTTTTATATTATACATCAATGATATAACAGATGATGTCAAAGGTGGTATAAGATTCAATGATGTATTAATTCCGGCACTGATGTATGCCGATGATATCGTCTTTCTGTGCGACACTATACAAGGCATGCAATTAATGGTAAACAGGATTAATGCTTTTTGTAAAAGTTGGAATCTCACCATAAATCTTGGTAAATCAAAAATGATGATATTCAGAAATGCAGGAGGCCGCATCTCACATTTGGAAAAGTGGAAGTTGGACGGGGAAGAGATTGAAGTAGTATCCAGATACAAATACCTAGGTATCCTAATATCGTCCTCTTTAAATTTTAAACCACACTTTGAAGAAAAATTAGCTGTTGCTAAACGAGCTATCTCTTCTATTTGGGAACGTTGCTTCAAAAATAAATATGTATCACAAAGTGCAAAACAAACTTTATTCCACTCAACCGCAGCGTCGATAATGCTCTACGGAGCTCAGGTATGGGGTTACAAATCCTACGATGCCGTGGAAAAATTTCTTCGGTACTTTTTGAAGAAGATATTCCGGTTACCAAAAAATACCCCGAACTATATGCTACATCTTGAAACGGGAACTTCTCCTTTGTTATTGTACACGCGGAAAATACACTTCAACTATATCATAAAAATTCTAGAGATGAACGATTGCAGATTACCAAATGTAGTTTTAAGAAGTATAATAAGAACAAACGGATACATTTGCGAAGAATGGAAGAAAACAGCTTCTGAATTCGGACTAAACCTGTCTATTCAGGAGAATGAGCATCCTCATCTTTTAAGAGAGAAATTTAACTCGATTCTAGAGAATTTTGGTAGACATTCATATGACCAATATGTCGAAGAAGCTGAATCATCACTGTTTAGAAATTATTACAGCAAACTAAACCATTTTCTAAATGAAAAAACATACTTTCTTGACAGTCACACAGTTGACAAAATAAGCACCATTTTCAAATTGAGAGGGGAACTCGTTCAGTTAAACTTTATACCCCATAGACCAGATTTACCAATACTTTGTGACCTATGCAATATGAAGAAGAGAGAAGACATTTTACACTTTCTTGGAGTTTGCCCGATTCTTAAAGAATTTCGAATTTCAATTTTCGGAAAACATAATTTAGACGAAGATGAAGTAATTAGCACATTAAATGGAGAAAAAGGATGGAAGGCTTTATATGACTACTCAGTAGCAGCACTTTGTTTTAGAAAGCGTATCATAGATGGAGATTTTTAATGTAAAACTTATGTATATATTTTGTCAACCTGGTAGACGGCCATAGGCCAAACCATAAATGACTTAGGTTAATATTTAAATTGTAAAACATTTATTGAAAATAAAAGTCAACTAACTAACTAACTAACTACTGCTATTTTTATATATATACTGCGCTGAAACACGCATTTCCTAAACTACTATGAAAGTTTTTGATCTTTAGCCAACTTTTTCCTGTCATTTTAACTAGTTTCTTCTTTTCATATAACTTTTTCTGCTCTTTTACCTACTTTTTTCATGGAAAATCTGATTATTTTCTCAAAATTTTTATATTACATATATATATACTGCGCTGAAACCCGCATTTCCTAAACTACTATGAAAGTTTTTGATCTTTAACCAACTTTTTCCTGTCATTTTTACTAGTTTCTTCTTTTCATATAACTTTTTCTGCTCTTTTACCTACTTTTTTCATGGAAAATCTGATTAATTTCTCAATATTCTTATATTATACTGCTATTTTTATATATATACTGCGCTGAAACACGCATTTCCTAAACTACTATGAAAGTTTTTGATCTTAAGCCAACTTTTTCCTGTCATTTTAACTAGTTTCTTCTTTTCATATAACTTTTTCTGCTCTTTTACCTACTTTTTTCATGGAAAATCTGATTATTTTCTCAAAATTTTTATATTACATATATATATACTGCGATGAAACCCGCATTTCCTAAACTACTATGAAAGTTGTTGATCTCTAACCAACTTTTTTCTGTGATTTTTACTAGTTTCTTCTTTTCATATAACTTTTTCTGCTCTTTTACCTACTTTTTTCATGGAAAATCTGATTATTTTCTCAACATTTTTATATTATATTTATATACTGCACTGAAACCCGCATTTCCTAAACTACTATGAAAATTGTTGATCTTTAACCAACTTTTTTCTGTGATTTTTACTAGTTTCTTCTTTTCATATAACTTTTTCTGCTCTTTTACCTACTTTTTTCATGGAAAATCTGATTATTTTCTCAATACTTTTATATTATACTTCTATTTTTATGTATATACTGCGCTGAAACCCGCATTTCCTAAACTACTATGAAAGTTTTTGATCTTTAACCAACTTTTTCCTGTGACTTTTACTAGTTTCTTCTTTTCATATAACTTTTTCTGCTCTTTTACCTACTTTTTTCATGGAAAATCTGATTATTTTCTCAATACTTTTATATTATACTGCTATTTTTATGTATATACTGCGCTGAAACCCGCATTTCCTAAACTACTATGAAAGTTTTTGATCTTTAACCAATTTTTTCCTGTGACTTTTACTAGTTTCTTCTTTTCATATAACTTTTTCTGCTCTTTTACCTACTTTTTTCATGGAAAACCTGATTATTTTCTCAATATTTTTATATTATAATGCTATTTTTATGTATATACTGCGCTGAAACCCGCATTTCCTAAACTACTGTGAAAGTTTCTGATCTTTAACCAACTTTTTCCTGTCATTTTTACTAGTTTCTTCTTTTCATATAACTTTTTCTGCTCTTTTACCTACTTTTTTCATGGAAAATCTGATTAATTTCTCAATATTCTTATATTATATTTATATACTGCGCTGAAACCCGCATTTAATAAACTACTATGAAAGTTTATGCTCTTTAACCAATTTTTTCCTGTCATTTTTACTAGTTTCTTCTTTTCATATAACTTTTTCTGCTCTTTTACCTACTTTTTTCATGGAAAATCTGATTATTTTCTCAATATTTTTATATTACATATATATATATACTGCGCTGAAACCCGCATTTCCTAAACT
The DNA here is from genome assembly GCA_916610145.1 of Eristalis arbustorum. Lineage (NCBI taxonomy): Eukaryota > Metazoa > Arthropoda > Insecta > Diptera > Syrphidae > Eristalis > Eristalis arbustorum. The sequence goes on along the minus strand of CAKAIZ010000364.1, from coordinate 39,292 downwards.
ACTATGAAAGTTTTTGATCTTTAGCCAACTTTTTCCTGTCATTTTTACTAGTTTCTTCTTTTCATATAACTTTTTCTGCCCTTTTACCTACTTTTTTCATGGAAAATCTGATTATTTTCTCAATATTTTTATATTTATTTATATACTGCGCTGAAACCCGCATTTCCTTAACTACTATGAACGTTTTTGATCTTTAACCAGCTTTTTCTTGTCATTTTTACTAGTTTCTTCTTTTCATATAACTTTTTCTGCTCTTTTACCTACTTTTTTCATGGAAAATCTGATTATTTTCTCAATATTTTTTTATTATATTTATATACTGCACTGAAACCCGCATTTCCTAAACTACTATGAAAATTGTTGATCTTTAACCAACTTTTTTCTGTGATTTTTACTAGTTTCTTCTTTTCATATAACTTTTTCTGCTCTTTTACCTACTTTTTGCATGGAAAATCTGATTATTTTCTCAATATTTTTATATTATACTTCTATTTTTATGTATATACTGCGCTGAAACCCGCATTTCCTAAACTACTATGAAAGTTTTTGATCTTTAACCAACTTTTTCCTGTCATTTTTACAAGTTTCTTCTTTTCATATAACTTTTTCTGCTCTTTTACCTACTTTTTTCATGGAAAATCTGATTATTTTCTCAATATTTTTATATTACATATATATATACTGCGCTGAAACCCGCATTTCCTAAACTACTATGAAAGTTTTTGATCTTTAACCAACTTTTTCCTGTGATTTTTACTAGTTTCTTCTTTTCATATAACTTTTTCTGCCCTTTTACCTACTTTTTTCATGGAAAATCTGATTATTTTCTCAATACTTTTATATTATACTGCTATTTTTATGTATATACTGCGCTGAAACCCGCATTTCCTAAACTACTATGAAAGTTTTTGATCTTTAACCAACTTTTTCCTGTCATTTTTACTAGTTTCTTCTTTTCATATAACTTTTTCTGCTCTTTTACCTACTTTTTTCATGGAAAATCTGATTATTTTCTCAATATTTTTATATTACATATATATATATACTGCGCTGAAACCCGCATTTCCTAAACTACTATGAAAGTTTTTGATCTTTAGCCAACTTTTTCCTGTCATTTTTACTAGTTTCTTCTTTTTATATAACTTTTTCTGCTCTTTTACCTACTTTTTTCATGGAAAATCTGATTATTTTCTCAATATTTTTATATTATATTTATATACTGCGCTGAAACCCGCATTTCCTTAACTACTATGAAAGTTTTTGATCTTTAACCAGCTTTTTCCTGTCATTTTTACTAGTTTCTTCTTTTCATATAACTTTTTCTGCTCTTTTACCTACTTTTTTCATGGAAAATCTGATTATTTTCTCAATATTTTTATATTATATTTATATACTGCACTGAAACCCGCATTTCCTAAACTACTATGAAAATTGTTGATCTTTAACCAACTTTTTTCTGTGATTTTTACTAGTTTCTTCTTTTCATATAACTTTTTCTGCTCTTTTACCTACTTTTTTCATGGAAAATCTGATTATTTTCTCAATATTTTTATATTATACTGCTATTTTTATGTATATACTGCGCTGAAACCCGCATTTCCTAAACTACTATGAAAGTTTTTGATCTTTAACCAACTTTTTCCTGTCATTTTTACAAGTTTCTTCTTTTCATATAACTTTTTCTGCTCTTTTACCTACTTTTTTCATGGAAAATCTGATTATTTTCTCAATATTTTTATATTACATATATATATACTGCGCTGAAACCCGCATTTCCTAAACTACTATGAAAGTTTTTGATCTTTAACCAACTTTTTCCTGTGACTTTTACTAGTTTCTTCTTTTCATATAACTTTTTCTGCTCTTTTACCTACTTTTTTCATGGAAAATCTGACTATTTTCTCAATACTTTTATATTATACTGCTATTTTTATGTATATACTGCGCTGAAACCCGCATTTCCTAAACTACTATGAAAGTTTTTGATCTTTAACCAATTTTTTCCTGTCATTTTTACTAGTTTCTTCTTTTCATATAACTTTTTCTGCTCTTTTACCTACTTTTTTCATGGAAAATCTGATTATTTTCTTAATATGTTTATATTACATATATATATACTGCGCTGAAACCCGCATTTAATAAAATACTATGAAAGTTTTGGATCTTTAGCCAACTTTTTCCTTTCATTTTTACTAGTTTCTTCTTTTCATATAACTTTTTCTGCTCTTTTACCTACTTTTTTCATGGAAAATCTAATTATTTTCTCAATATTTTTATATTATAATGCTATTTTTATGTATATACTGCGCTGAAACCCGCATTTCCTAAACTACTGTGAAAGTTTCTGATCTTAAACCAACTTTTTCCTGTCATTTTTACTAGTTTCTTCTTTTCATATAACTTTTTCTGCTCTTTTACCTACTTTTTTCATGGAAAATCTGATTATTTTCTTAATATGTTTATATTACATATATATATACTGCGCTGAAACCCGCATTTCCTAAACTACTATGAAAGTTTTTGATCTTTAGCCAACTTTTTCCTTTCATTTTTACTAGTTTCTTCTTTTCATATAACTTTTTCTGCTCTTTTAACTACTTTTTTCATGGAAAATCTGATTATTTTCTCAATATTTTTATATTATAATGCTATTTTTATGTATATACTGCGCTGAAACCCGCATTTCCTAAACTACTGTGAAAGTTTCTGATCTTTAACCAACTTTTTCTTGTCATTTTTACTAGTTTCTTCTTTTCATATAACTTTTTCTGCTCTTTTACCTACTTTTTTCATGGAAAATCTGATTAATTTCTCAATATTCTTATATTATATTTATATACTGCGCTGAAACCCGCATTTAATAAACTACTATGAAAGTTTATGCTCTTTAACCAATTTTTTCCTGTCATTTTTACTAGTTTCTTCTTTTCATATAACTTTTTCTGCTCTTTTACCTACTTTTTTCATGGAAAATCTGATTATTTTCTCAATATTTTTATATTACATATATATATATACTGCGCTGAAACCCGCATTTCCTAAACTACTGTGAAAGTTTCTGATCTTTAACCAACTTTTTCTTGTCATTTTTACTAGTTTCTTCTTTTCATATAACTTTTTCTGCTCTTTTACCTACTTTTTTCATGGAAAATCTGATTAATTTCTCAATATTCTTATATTATATTTATATACTGCGCTGAAACCCGCATTTAATAAACTACTATGAAAGTTTATGCTCTTTAACCAATTTTTTCCTGTCATTTTTACTAGTTTCTTCTTTTCATATAACTTTTTCTGCTCTTTTACCTACTTTTTTCATGGAAAATCTGATTATTTTCTCAATATTTTTATATTACATATATATATATACTGCGCTGAAACCCGCATTTCCTAAACTACTATGAAAGTTTTTGATCTTTAGCCAACTTTTTTCTGTCATTTTTACTAGTTTATTCTTTTCATATAACTTTTTCTGCCCTTTTACCTACTTTTTTCATGGAAAATCTGATTATTTTCTCAATATTTTTATATTATATTTATATACTGCGCTGAAACCCGCATTTCCTTAACTACTATGAAAGTTTTTGATCTTTAACCAGCTTTTTCCTGTCATTGTTACTAGTTTCTTCTTTTCATATAACTTTTTCTGCTCTTTTACCTACTTTTTTCATGGAAAATCTGATTATTTTCTCAATATTTTTATATTATATTTATATACTGCACTGAAACCCGCATTTCCTAAACTACTATGAAAATTGTTGATCTGTAACCAACTTTTTTCTGTGATTTTTACTAGTTTCTTCTTTTCATATAACTTTTTCTGCTCTTTTACCTACTATTTTCATGGAAAATCTGATTATTTTCTCAATATTTTTATATTATACTGCTATTTTTATGTATATTCTGCGCTGAAACCCGCATTTCCTAAACTACTATGAAAGTTTTTGATCTTTAACCAACTTTTTCCTGTCATTTTTACAAGTTTCTTCTTTTCATATAACTTTTTCTGCTCTTTTACCTACTTTTTTCATGGAAAATCTGATTATTTTCTCAATATTTTTATATTACATATATATACCGAAACCCGCATTTCCTAAACTACTATGAAAGTTTTTGATCTTTAGCCAACTTTTTCCTGTCATTTTTACTAGTTTCTTCTTTTCATATAACTTTTTCTGCTCTTTTACCTACTTTTTTCATGGAAAATCTGATTATTTTCTCAATATTTTTATATTATACTGCTATTTTTATGTATATACTGCGCTGAAACCCGCATTTCCTAAACTACTATGAAAGTTTTTGCTCTTTAACCAGCTTTTTCCTGTCATTTTTACTAGTTTCTTCTTTTCATATAACTTTTTCTGCTCTTTTACCTACTTTTTTCATGGAAAATCTGATTATTTTCTCAATATTTTTATATTATACTGCTATTTTTATGTATATACTGCGCTGAAACAAGCATTTCCTAAACTACTATGAAAGTTTTTGATCTTTAACCAACTTTTTCCTGTCATTTTTACTAGTTTCTTCTTTTCATATAACTTTTTCTGCTCTTTTACCTACTTTTTTCATGGAAAATCTGATTAATTTCTCAATATTCTTATATTATACTGCTATTTTTATATATATACTGCGCTGAAACACGCATTTCCTAAGCTACTATGAAAAATTTTGATCTTTAGCCAACTTTTTCCTGTCATTTTAACTAGTTTCTTCTTTTCATATAACTTTTTCTGCTCTTTTACCTACTTTTTTCATGGAAAATCTGATTATTTTCTCAAAATTTTTATATTACATATATATATACTGCGCTGAAACCCGCATTTCCTAAACTACTATGAAAGTTGTTGATCTTTAACCAACTTTTTCCTGTGATTTTTACTAGTTTCCTCTTTTCATATAACTTTGTCTGCTCTTTTACCTATTTTTTTCATAGAAAATCTGATTATTTTCTCAATGTTTTTATATTATATTTATATACTGCGCTGAAATCCGCATTTCCTTAACTACTATGAAAGTTTTTGATCTTTAACCAGCTTTTTCCTGTCATTTTTACTAGTTTCTTCTTTTCATATAACTTTTTCTGCTCTTTTATCTACTTTTTTCATGGAAAATCTGATTATTTTCTCAATATTTTTATATTATATTTATATACTGCACTGAAACCCGCATTTCCTGAACTACTATGAAAGTTTTTGATCTTTAACCAACTTTTTCCTGTGATTTTTACTAGTTTCTTCTCTTCATATAACTTTTTCTGCTCTTTTACCTACATTTTTCATGGAAAATCTGATTATTTTCTCAATAGAAATGCGCTGAAACCCGCATTTCCTTAACTACTATGAAAGTTTTTGCTCTTTAACCAATTTTTTCCTGTCATTTTTACTAGTTTCTTCTTTTCATATAACTTTTTCTGCTCTTTTACCTACTTTTTTCATGGAAAATCTGATTATTTTCTCAATATTTTTATATTATATTTATATACTGCGCTGAAACCCGCATTTCCTAAACTACTATGAAAGTTTTTGATCTTTAACCAACTTTTTCCTGTCATTTTTACTAGTTTCTTCTTTTCATATAACTTTTTCTGCTCTTTTACCTACTTTTTTCATGGAAAATCTGATTAATTTCTCAATATTCTTATATTATACTGCTATTTTTATATATATACTGCGCTAAAACACGCATTTCCTAAACTACTATGAAAAATTTTGATCTTTAGCCAACTTTTTCCTGTCATTTTAACTAGTTTCTTCTTTTCATATAACTTTTTCTGCTCTTTTACCTACTTTTTCATGGAAAATCTGATTATTTTCTCAATATTTTTATATTACATATATATATACTGCGCTGAAACCCGCATTTCCTAAACTACTATGAAAGTTTTTGATCTTTAACCAACTTTTTCCTGTGATTTTTACTAGTTTCTTCTTTTCATATAACTTTTTCTGCTCTTTTACCTACATTTTTCATGGAAAATCTGATTATTTTCTCAATATTTTTATATTATACTGCTATTTTTATATATATACTGCGCTGAAACCCGCATTTCCTTAACTACTTTGAAAGTTTTTGATCTTTAACCAACTTTTTCCTTTGATTTTTACTAGTTTCTTCTTTTCATATAACTTTTTCTGCTCTTTTACCTACTTTTTTCATGGAAAATGTGATTATTTTCTCAATATTTTTATATTATACTGCTATTTCTATATATATACTGCGCTGAAACCCGCATTTCCTGAACTACTATGAAAGTTTTTGATCTTTAACCAACTTTTTCCTGTAATTTTTACTAGTTTCTTCTTTTCATATAACTTTTTCTGCTCTTTTACCTACTTTTTCATGGAAAATCTGATTATTTTCTCAATATTTTTATATTACATATATATATACTGCGCTGAAACCCGCATTTCCTAAACTGCTATGAAAGTTTTTGATCTTTAACCAACTTTTTCCTGTGATTTTTACTAGTTTCATCTTTTCATATAACTATTTCTGCTCTTTTTCCTACATTTTTCATGGAAAATCTGATTATTTTCTCAATATTTTTATATTATACTGCTATTTTTATATATATACTGCGCTGAAACCCGCATTTCCTTAACTACTTTGAAAGTTTTTGATCTTTAACCAACTTTTTATTGTGATTTTTACTAGTTTCTTCTTTTCATATAACTTCTTCTGCTCTTTTACCTACTTTTTTCATGGAAAATCTGATTATTTTCTCAATATTTTTATATTATACTGCTATTTTTATATATACACTGCATTTACTGAACTACTATGAGAGTTTTTGATCTTTAACCAACTTTTTCCTGTCATTTTTACCAGTTTCTTCTTTTCATATAACTTCTTCTGCTCTTTTACCTTCTTTTTTCATGGAAAATCTGATTATTTTCTGAATATTTTTATATTATACTGCTATTTTTATATATATACTGCGCTGAAACCCGCATTTCCTAAACTACTACGAAAGTTTTTGATCTTTAACCAACTTTTTCCTGTCATTTTTACTAGTTTCTTCTTTTCATATAAATTTTCTGCTCTTTTACCTACATATTTTATGGAAAATCTGATTATTTTCTCAATATTTTTATATTATATATATATACTGCGCTAAAACCTGCATTTCCTAAACTACTATGAAAATTTTTGATCTTTAACCAACTTTTTCCTGTCATTTTTACTAGTTTCTTCTTTTCATATAACTTTTTCTGCTCTTTTACCTACTTTTTTCATGGAAAATCTGATTATTTTCTCAATATTTTTATATTATACTGCTATTTTTTATGTATATACTGCGCTGAAACCCGCATTTCCTAAACTACTATGAAAGTTTTTGATCTTTAACCAAATTTTTCCTGTGATTTTTACTAGTTTCTTCTTTTCATATAACTTTTTCTGCTCTTTTACGTACATTTTTCATGGAAAATCTGATAATTTTCTCAATATTTTTATATTATATTTATATACTGTGCTGAAATCCGCATTTCCTAAACTACTATGAAAGTTGTTGATCTTTAACCAACTTTTTCCTGTCATTTTTACTAGTTTCTTCTTTTCATATAACTTTTTCTGCTCTTTTACCTACTTCCTTCATGGAAAATCGCATAATTTTCTCAATATTTTTATATTATATTTATATATTGCGCTGAAACCCGCATTTCCTTAACTACTATGAAAGTTTTTGGTCTTTAACCAACTTTTTCCTGTGATTTTTACTAGTTTCTTCTTTTCATATAACTTTTTCTGCTCTTTTACCTCCTTTTTTAATGGAAAGTCTGATTATTTTCTCAAAATTTTTATATTACATATAGATATATACTGCGCTGAAACCCGCATTTCCTAAACTACTATGAAAGTTTTTGCTCTTTAACCAATTTTTTCCTGTCATTTTTACTAGTTTCTTCTTTTCATATAACTTTTTCTGCTCTTTTACCTCCTTTTTTAATGGAAAATCTGATTATTTTCTCAATATTTTTATATTACATATATATATATACTGCGCTGAAACCCGCATTTCCTAAACTACTATGAAAGTTTTTAATCTTTAGCCAACTTTTTCCTGTCATTTTTACTAGTTTCTTCTTTTCATATAACTTTTTCTGCTCTTTTACCTACTTCTTTCATGGAAAATCTGATTATTTTCTCAATATTTTTATATTATACTGCTATTTTTATGTATATACTGCGCTGAAACCCGCATTTCCTTAACTACTATGAAAGTTTTTGATCTTTAACCAACTTTTTCCTGTGATTTTTACTAGTTTCTTCTTTTCATATAACATTTTCTGCTCTTTTACCTACTTTTTTCATGGAAAATCTGATTAATTTCTCAATATTCTTATATTATACTGCTAATTTTATATATATACTGCGCTGAAACACGCATTTCCTAAACTACTATGAAAAATTTTGATCTTTAGCCAACTTTTTCCTGTCATTTTAACTAGTTTCTTCTTTTCATATAACTTTTTCTGCTCTTTTACCTACTTTTTTCATGGAAAATCTGATTATTTTCTCAAAATTTTTATATTACATATATATATACTGCGCTGAAACCCGCATTTCCTAAACTACTATGAAAGTTGTTGATCTTTAACCAACTTTTTCCTGTCATTTTTACTAGTTTCTTCTTTTCATATAACTTTTTCTGCTCTTTTACCTACTTTTTTCATGGAAAATCTGATTATTTTCTCAATATTTTTATATTATATTTATATACTGCGCTGAAACCCGCATTTCCTTAACTACTATGAAAGTTTTTGATCTTTAACCAGCTTTTTCCTGTCATTTTTACTAGTTTCTTCTTTTCATATAACTTTTTCTGCTCTTTTACCTACTTTTTTCATGGAAAATCTGATTATTTTCTCAATATTTTTATATTATATTTATATACTGCACTGAAACCCGCATTTACTTAACTACTATGAAAGTTTTTGATCTTTAACCAACTTTTTCCTGTCATTTTTACTAGTTTCTTCCTTTCATATAACTTTTTCTGCTCTTTTACCTACTTTTTTCATGGAAAATCTGATTATTTTCTCAATATTTTTATATTATATTTATATACTGCGCTGAAACCCGCATTTCCTAAACTACTATGAAAGTTGTTGATCTTTAACCAACTTTTTCCTGTGATTTTTACTAGTTTCTTCCTTTCATATAACTTTTTCTGCTCTTTTACCTACTTTTTTCATGGAAAATCTGATTATTTTCTCAATATTTTTATATTATATTTATATACTGCGCTGAAACCCGCATTTCCTAAACTACTATGAAAGTTGTTGATCTTTAACCAACTTTTTCCTGTGATTTTTACTAGTTTCTTCTTTTCATATAACTTTTTCTGCTCTTTTACCTACTTTTTTCATGGAAAATCTGATTATTTTCTCAATATTTTTATATTATACTGCTATTTTTATGTATATACTGCGCTGAAACCCGCATTTCCTAAACTACTATGAACGTTTTTAATCTTTAACCAGCTTTTTCCTGTCATTTTTACTAGTTTCTTCTTTTCATATAACTTTTTCTGCTCTTTTACCTACTTTTTTCATGGAAAATCTGATTATTTTCTCAATATTTTTATATTACATATATATATACTGCGCTGAAACACACATTTCCTAAACTACTATGAAAGTGTTTGATCTTTAACCAACTTTTTCCTGTGATTTTTACTAGTTTCTTCTCTTCATTTAACTTTTTATAATAACTAAATATAAAACTAAATATAAATATAATATAATATAAAATATAAATATAATATAAAAATATTGAGAAAATTATCAGATTTTCCATGAAAAATGTAGGTAACTGCTCTTTTACCTACATTTTTCATGGAAAATCTGATAATTTTCTCAATATTTTTATATTATATTTATATACTGCGCTGAAACCCGCATTTCCTAAACTACTATGAAAGTTGTTGATCTTTAACCAACTTTTTCCTGTCATTTTTACTAGTTTCTTCTTTTCATGTTACTTTTTCTGCTCTTTAACCTACATTTTTCATGGAAAATCTGATTATTTTCTCAATGTTTTTATATTACATATTTATATACTGCGCTGAAACCCGCATTTCCTAAACTACTATGAAAGTTTTTGATCTGTAACCAACTTTTTCCTGTCATTTTTACTAGTTTCTTCTTTTCATATAACTTTTTCTGCTCTTTTACCTACTTTTTTCATGGAAAATCTGATTATTTTCTCAATATTTTTATATTACATATATATATAGTGCGCTGAAACCCGCATTTCCTAAACTACTATGAAAGTTTTTGATCTTTAACAAACTTTTTCCTGTTATTTTTACTAGTTTCTTCTTTTCATATAACTTTTTCTGCTTTTTACCTACTTTTTTCATGGAAAATCTGATTATTTTCTCAATATTTTTATATTATATATATATACTGCGCTGAAACCCGCATTTTCTAAACTACTATGAAAGTTTTTGATCTCTAACCAACTTTTTCCTGTGATTTTTATTATTTTCTTCTTTTCATATAACTTTTTCTGCTCTTTTACCTACTTTTTTCATTCAAAGTCTGATTATTTTCTCAATATTTTTATATTATACTGCTATTTTTATGTACATACTGCGCTGAAACCCGCATTTCCTAAACTACTATGAAAGTTTTTGATCTTTAACCAACTTTTTCCTGTGATTTTTACTAGTTTCTTCTTTTCATATAACTTTTTCTGCTCTTTTACCTACTTTTTTCATGGAAAATCTGATTATTTTCTCAATATTTTTATATTACTTATATATATACTGCGCTGAAACCCTCATTTCCTAAACTACTTGAAAGTTTTTGATCTTAAACCAACTTTTTCCTGTCATTTTTACTAGTTTCTTCTTTTCATATTACTTTTTCTGCTCTTTTACCTACATTTTTCATGGAAAATCTGATTATTTTCTCAATATTTTTATATTACGTATATATATACTGCGCTGAAACCCGCATTTCCTAAACAACTATGAAAGTTTTTGATCTTTAACCAACTTTTTCCTGTGATTTTTACTAGTTTCTTCTTTTCATATAACTTTTTCTGCTCTTTTACCTACATTTTTCATGGAAAATCTGATTATTTTCTCAATATTTTTATATTATACTGCTATTTTTATGTATATACTGCGCTGAAACCCGCATTTCCTAAACTACTATGAAAGTTTTTGATCTTGAAACAACTTTTTCCTGTCATTTTTACTAGTTTCTTCTTTTCATATAACTTTTTCTGCTCTTTTACCTACTTTTTTCATGGAAAATCTGATTATTTTCTCAATATTTTTATATTATATTTATATACTGCACTGAAACCCGCATTTCCTAAACTACTATGAAAGTTTTTGATCTTTAACCAACTATTTCCTGTCATTTTTACTAGTTTCTTCTTTTCATATAACTTTTTCTGCTCTTTTACCTACTTTTTTCATGGAAAATCTGATAATTTTCTCAATATTTTTATATTATATTTATATACTGCGCTGAAACCCGCATTGCCTAAACTACTATGAAAGTTTTTGATCTTTAACCAACTTTTTTCTGTGATTTATACTAGTTTCTTCTTTTCATATAACTTTTTCTGATCTTTTACCTACTTTTTTCATGGAGAATCTGATTATTTTCTCAATATTTTTATATTACATATATATATACTGCGCTGAAACCCGCATTTCCCAATCTACTATGAAAGTTTTTGATCTTTAACCAACTATTTCCTGTGATTTTTACTAGTTTCTTCTTTTCATATAACTTTTTCTGCTCTTTTACCTACATTTTTCATGGAAAATCTGATAATTTTCTCAATATTTTTATATTATATTTATATACTGCGCTGAAACCCGCATTTCCTAAACTACTATGAAAGTTTTTGATCTTTAACCAACTTTTTCCTGTCATTTTTATTAGTTTCTTCTTTTCATATAACTTTTTCTGCTCTTTTACCTACATTTTTCATGGAAAATCTGATAATTTTCTCAATATTTTTATATTATATTTATATACTGCGCTGAAACCCGCATTTCCTAAACTACTATGAAAGTTTTTGATCTTTAACCAACTTTTTCCTGTGATTTTTATTAGTTTCTTCTTTTCATATAACTTTTTCTGCTCTTTTACCTACTTTTTTCATTCAAAGTCTGATTATTTTCTCAATATTTTTATATTATATATATATATACTGCGCTGAAACCCGCATTTCCTGAACTACTATGAAAGTTTTTGATCTTTAACCAACTTTTTCCTGTGATTTTTACTAGTTTCTTCTTTTCATATAACTTTTTCTGCTCTTTTACCTACTTTTTTCATGGAAAATCAATAATCAGATTTTCAATTTCTCAATATTTTTATATTATACTGCTATTTTTATGTATATACTGCGCTGAAACCCGCATTTCCTAAACTACTATAAAAGTTTTTGATCTTTAACCAACTTTTTCCTGTGATTTTTACTAGTTTCTTCTTTTCATATAACTTTTTCTGCTCTTTTACCTACATTTTTCATGGAAAATCTGATAATTTTCTCAATATTTTTATATTATATATATATACTGCGCTGAAACCCGCATTTCCTAAACTACTTTGAAAGTTTTTGATCTTTAACCAACTTTTTCCTGTCATTTTTACTAGTTTCTTCTTTTCATATAACTTTTTCTGCTCTTTTACCTACATTTTTCATGGAAAATCTGATTATTTTCTCAATATTTTTATATTATACTGCTATTTTTATATATATACTGCGCTGAAACCCGCATTTCCTTAACTACTATGAAAGTTTTTGATCTTTAACCAACTTTTTCCTGTGATTTTTACTAGTTTCTTCTTTTCATATAACTTTTTCTGCTCTTTTACCTACATTTTTCATGGAAAATCTGATTATTTTCTCAATATTTTTATATTATACTGCTATTTTTATATATATACTGCGCTGAAACCCGCATTTCCTTAACTACTATGAAAGTTTTTGATCTTTAACCAACTTTTTCCTGTGATTTTTACTAGTTTCTTCTTTTCATATAACTTTTTCTGCTCTTTTACCTACTTTTTTCATGGAAAATCTGATATTTTTATATTATACTGCTATTTTTATATATATACTGCGCTAAAACCCGCATTTCCTGAACTACTATGAAAGTTTTTGATCTTTAACCAACTTTTTCCTGTCATTTTTACTAGTTTCTTCTTTTCATATAACTTTTTCTGCTCTTTTACCTACATTTTTCATGGAAAATCTGATTATTTTCTCAATATTTTTATATTATACTGCTATTTTTATATATATACTGCGCTGAAACCCGCATTTCCTTAACTACTATGAAAGTTTTTGATCTTTAACCAACTTTTTCCTGTGATTTTTACTAGTTTCTTCTTTTCATATAACTTTTTCTGCTCTTTTACCTACATTTTTAATGGAAAATCTGATTATTTTCTCAATATTTTTATATTATACTGCTATTTTTATATATATACTGCGCTGAAACCCGCATTTCCTTAACTACTATGCAAGTTTTTGATCTTTAACCAACTTTTTCCTGTGATTTTTACTAGTTTCTTCTTTTCATATAACTTTTTCTGCTCTTTTACCTACTTTTTTCATGGAAAATCTGATTATTTTCTCAATATTTTTATATAATACTGCTATTTTTATATATATACTGCGCTGAAACCCGCATTTCCTAAACTACTATGAAAGTTTTTGATCTTTAGCCAACTTTTTCCTGTCATTTTTACTAGTTTCTTCTTTTCATATAACTTTTTCTGCTCTTTTACCTACTTTTTTCATGGAAAATCTGATTATTTTCTCAATATTTTTATATTATACTGCTATTTTTATATATATACTGCGCTAAAACCCGCATTTCCTGAACTACTATGAAAGTTTTTGATCTTTAACCAACTTTTTCCTGTCATTTTTACTAGTTTCTTCTTTTCATATAACTTTTTCTGCTCTTTTGCCTACATTTTTCATGGAAAATCTGATTATTTTCTCAATATTTTTATATTATACTGCTATTTTTATATATATACTGCGCTGAAACCCGCATTTCCTTAACTACTATGAAAGTTTTTGATCTTTAACCAACTTTTTCCTGTGATTTTTACTAGTTTCTTCTTTTCATATAACTTTTTCTGCTCTTTTACCTACTTTTTTCATGGAAAATCTGATTATTTTCTCAATATTTTTATATTATACTGCTATTTTTATATATATACTGCGCTGAAACCCGCATTTCCTAAACTACTATGAAAGTTTTTGATCTTTAGCCAACTTTTTCCTGTCATTTTTACTAGTTTCTTCTTTTCATATAACTTTTTCTGCTCTTTTACCTACTTTTTTCATGGAAAATCTGATTATTTTCTCAATATTTTTATATTATATATATATACTGCGCTAAAACCCGCATTTCCTAAACTACTATGAAAGTTTTTGATCTTTAACCAACTATTTCCTGTGATTTTTACTAGTTTCTTCTTTTCATATTACTTTTTCTGCTCTGTTACTTACTTTTTTCATGGAAAATCTGATTATTTTCTCAATATTTTTATATTATATATATATATACTGCGCTGAAACCCGCATTTCCTAAACTACTATGAAAGTTTTTGATCTTTAACCAACTTTTTCCTGTGATTTTTACTAGTTTCTTCTTTTCATATAACTTTTTCTGCTCTTTTACCTACTTTTTTCATGGAAAATCTGATTATTTTCTCAATATTTTTATATTATATATATATACTGCGCTAAAACCTGCATTTTTTAAACTACTATGAAAGTTTTTGATCTTTAACCAACTTTTTCCTGTGATTTTTACTAGTTTCTTCTTTTCATATAACTTTTTCTGCTCTTTTACCTACTTTTTTCATGGAAAATCAGATTATTTTCTCAATATTTTTATATTATGCTGCTATTTTTATATATATACTGCGCTGAAACCCGCATTTCCTAAACTACTATGAAAGTTTTTGATCTTTAACCAACTTTTTCCTGTGATTTTTACTAGTTTCTTCTTTTCATATAACTTTTTCTGCTCTTTTACCTACATTTTTCATGGAAAATCTGATTATTTTCTCAATATTTTTATATTATATTTATATACTGCGCTGAAACCCGCATTTCCTAAACTACTATACAATTTTTTGATCTTTAACCAACTTGTTCCGGTCATTTTTACTAGTTTCTTCTTTTCATATAACTTTTTCTGCTCTTTTACCTACTTTTTTCATGGAAAATCTGATTATTTTCTCAATATTTTTATATTACATATATATATACTGCGCTGAAAATCGCATTTCCTAAACTACTATGAAAGTTTTTGATCCTTAACCAACTTTTTCCTGTGATTTTTACTAGTTTCTTCTTTTCATATAACTTTTTCTGCTCTTTTACCTACTTTTTTAATGGAAAATCTGATTATTTTCTCAATATTTTTATATTATACTGCTATTTTTATGTATATACTGCGCTGAAACCCGCATTTCCTAAACTACTATAAAAGTTTTTGATCTTTAACCAACTTTTTCCTGTGATTTTTACTAGTTTCTTCTTTTCATATAACTTTTTCTGCTCTTTTACCCACATTTTTCATGGAAAATCTGATAATTTTCTCAATACTTTTATATTATATATATATACTGCGCTGAAACCCGCATTTCCTAAACTACTTTGAAAGTTTTTGATCTTTAACCAACTTTTTCCTGTGATTTTTACTAGTTTCTTCTTTTCATATAACTTTTTCTGCTCTTTTACCTACATTTTTCATGGAAAATCTGATTATTTTCTCAATATTTTTATATTATACTGCTATTTTTATATATATACTGCGCTGAAACCCGCATTTCCTTAACTACTATGAAAGTTTTTGATCTTTAACCAACTTTTTCCTGTGATTTTTACTAGTTTCTTCTTTTCATATAACTTTTTCTGCTCTTTTACCTACTTTTTTCATGGAAAATCTGATAATTTTCTCAATATTTTTATATTATACTGCTATTTTTGTATATATACTGCGCTGAAACCCGCATTTCCTAAACTACTACGAAAGTTTTTGATCTTTAGCCAACTTTTTCCTGTCATTTTTACTAGTTTCTTCTTTTCATATAACTTTTTCTGCTCTTTTACCTACTTTTTTCATGGAAAATCTGATTATTTTCTCAATATTTTTATATTATATTTATATACTGCACTAAAACCCGCATTTCCTGAACTACTATGAAAGTTTTTGATCTTTAACCAACTTTTTCCTGTCATTTTTACTAGTTTCTTCTTTTCATATAACTTTTTCTGCTCTTTTACCTACTTTTTTCATGGAAAATCTGATTATTTTCTCAATATTTTTATATTATATATATATACTGCGCTAAAACCCGCATTTCCTAAACTACTATGGAAGTTTTTGATCTTTAACCAACTATTTCCTGTGATTTTTACTAGTTTCTTCTTTTCATATTACTTTTTCTGCTCTGTTACTTACTTTTTTCATGGAAAATCTGATTATTTTCTCAATATTTTTATATTATATATATATATACTGCGCTGAAACCCGCATTTCCTAAACTACTATGAAAGTTTTTGATCTTTAACCAACTTTTTCCTGTGATTTTTACTAGTTTCTTCTTTTCATATAACTTTTTCTGCTCTTTTACCTACTTTTTTCATGGAAAATCTGATTATTTTCTCAATATTTTTATATTATATATATATACTGCGCTAAAACCTGCATTTTTTAAACTACTATGAAAGTTTTTGATCTTTAACCAACTTTTTCCTGTGATTTTTACTAGTTTCTTCTTTTCATATAACTTTTTCTGCTCTTTTACCTACTTTTTTCATGGAAAATCAGATTATTTTCTCAATATATTTATATTATGCTGCTATTTTTATATATATACTGCGCTGAAACCCGCATTTCCTAAACTACTATGAAAGTTTTTGATCTTTAACCAACTTTTTCCTGTGATTTTTACTAGTTTCTTCTTTTCATATAACTTTTTCTGCTCTTTTACCTACATTTTTCATGGAAAATCTGATTATTTTCTCAATATTTTTATATTATATTTATATACTGCGCTGAAACCCGCATTTCCTAAACTACTATAAAATTTTTTGATCTTTAACCAACTTTTTCCGGTCATTTTTACTAGTTTCTTCTTTTCATATAACTTTTTCTGCTCTTTTACCTACTTTTTTCATGGAAAATCTGATTATTTTCTCAATATTTTTATATTACATATATATATACTGCGCTGAAACCCGCATTTCCTAAACTACTATGAAAGTTTTTGATCTTTAACCAACTTTTTCCTGTGATTTTTACTAGTTTCTTCTTTTCATATAACTTTTTCTGCTCTTTTACCTACATTTTACATGGAAAATCTGATTATTTTCTCAATATTTTTATATTATACTGCTATTTTTATGTATATACTGCGCTGAAACCCGCATTTCCTAAACTACTATGTAAGTTTTTGATCTTTAACCAACTTTTTCCTGTCATTTTTAATAGTTTCTTCTTTTCATATAACTTCTTCTGCTCTTTTACCTACTTTTTTCATGGAAAATCTGATTATTTTCTCAATATTTTTATATTACGTATATATATACTGCGCTGAAACCCGCATTTCCTAAACTACTATGAAAGTTTTTGATCTTTAACCAACTTTTTCCTGTCATTTTTACTAGTTTCTTCTTTTCATATAACTTTTTCTGCTCTTTTACCTACTTTTTTCATGGAAAATCTGATTATTTTCTCAATATTTTTATATTATATATATACTGCGCTGAAACCCGCATTTCCTAAACTACTATGAAAGTTGTTGATCTTTAACCAACTTTTTCCTGTGATTTTTACTAGTTTCTTCTTTTCATATAACTTTTTCTGCTCTTTTACCTACTTTTTTCATGGAAAATCTGATAATTTTCTCAATATTTTTATATTATATTTAATATACTGCGCTGAAACCCGCATTTTTCTAAACTACTATGAAAGTTGTTGATCTTTAACCAACTTTTTCCTGTGATTTTTACTAGTTTCTTCTTTTCATATAACTTTTTCTGCTCTTTTACCTAATTTTTTCATGGAAAATCTGATTATTTTCTCAATATTTTTATATTATACTGCTATTTTTATGTATATACTGCGCTGAAACCCGCATTTCCTAAACTACTATCAAAGTTCTTAATCTTTAACCAACTTTTTCCGGTCATTTTTACTAGTTTCTTCTTTTCATATAACTTTTTCTGCTCCTTTACCAACTTTTTTCATGGAAAATCTGATTATTTTCTCAATATTTTTATATTACATATATATATATACTGCGCTGAAACCCGCATTTCCTAAACTACTATGAAAGTTTTTGATCTTTAACCAACTTTTTCCTGTGATTTTTACTAGTTTCTTCTTTTCATATAACTTTTTCTGCTCTTTTACCTACATTTTTCATGGAAAATCTGATTATTTCTCAATATTTTTATATTATACTGCTATTTTTATGTATATACTGCGCTGAAACCCGCATTTCCTAAACTACTATGAAAGTTTTTGATCTTTAACCAACTTTTTCCTGTCATTCTTCTTTTCATATAACTTTTTCTGCTCTTTTACCTACTTTTTTCATGGAAAATCTGATTATTTTCTCAATATTTTTATATTATATATATATACTGCGCTAAAACCTGCATTTCCTAAACTACTATGAAAGCTTTTGATCTTTAACCAACTTTTTCCTGTGATTCTTACTAGTTTCTTTTTTTCATATAACTTTTTCTGCTCTTTTACCTACATTTTTCATGGAAAATCTGATTATTTTCTCAATATTTTTATGTTATACTGCCATTTTTATATATATAGTGCGCAGAAACCCCCATTTCCTGAACTACTATGAAAGTTTTTGATCTTTAACCAACTTTTTCCTGTGATTTTTACTAGTTTCTTCTTTTCATATAACTTTTTCTGCTCTTTTACCTACATTTTTCATGGAAAATCTGATAATTTTCTCAATATTTTTATATTATATTTATATACTGCGCTGAAACCCGCATTTCCTTAACTGCTATGAAAGTTTTTGATCTTTAACCAACTTTTTCCTGTCATTTTTACTAGCTTCTTCTTTTCATATAACTTTTTCTGCTCTTTTACCTACTTTTTTCATGGAAAATCTGATTATTTTCTCAATATTTTTATATTACATATATATATATACTGCGCAGAAACCCGCATTTCCTAAACTACTATGAAAGTTTTTGATCTTTAACCAACTTTTTCCTGTGTTTTTTACTAGTTTCTTCTTTTCATATTACTTTTTCTGCTCCTTTACCTACTTTTTTCATGGAAAATCTGATAATTTTCTCAATATTTTTATATTATATATATACTGCGCTGAAACCCGCATTTCCTGAACTACTATGAAAGTTTTTGATCTTTAACCAACTTTTTCCTGTGATTTTTACTAGTTTCTTCTTTTCATATAACTTTTTCTGCTCTTTTACCTACTTTTTTCATGGAATATCTGATTATTTTCTCAATATTTTTATATTACATATATATATACTGCGCTGAAACCCGCATTTCCTAAACTACTATGAAAGTTTTTGATCTTTAACCAACTTTTTCCTTTGATTTTTACTAGTTTCTTCTTTTCATATAACTTTTTCTGCTCTTTTACCTACTTTTTTCATGGAAAATCTGATTATTTTCTCAATATTTTTATATTACATATATATATACTGTGCTGAAACCCGCATTTCCTAAACTACTATGAAAGTTTTTGATCTTTAACCAACTTTTTCCTTTGATTTTTACTAGTTTCTTCTTTTCATATAACTTTTTCTGCTCTTTTACCTACTTTTTTCATGAAAAATCTGATTATTTTGTCAATATTTTTATATAATATATATATACTGCGCTGAAACCCGCATTTCCTAAACTACTATGAAAGTCTTGAATCTTTAACCAAATTTTTCCTGTGATTTTTACTAGTTTCTTCTTTTCATATAACTTTTTCTGCTCTTCTACCTAGTTTTTTCATGGAAAATCTGATTATTTTCTCAATATTTTTATATTATATTTATATACTGCGCTGAAACCCGCATTTCCTAAACTACTATGACACTTTTTGATCTTTAACCAACTTTTTCCTGTCATTTTTACTAGTTTCTTCTTTTCATATAACTTTTTCTGCTCTTTTACCTACTTTTTTCATGGAAAATCTGATTATTTTCTCAATATTTTTATATTATACTGCTATTTTTATGTATATACTGCGCTGAAACCCGCATTTCCTAAACTACTAGAAAGTTGTTGATCTTTAACCAACTTTTTCTTTCATTTTTACTAGTTTTTTTTTTCATATAACTTCTTCTGCTCTTTTACCTATTCTTTTCATGGAAAATCTGATTATTTTCTCAATATTTACATATTACATATATATATACTGCGCTGAAACCCGCATTTCCTAAACTACTATGAAAGTTTTTGATCTTTAACCAACTTTTTTCTGTGATTTTTAATAGTTTCTTCTCTTCATATAACTTTTTCTGCTCTTTTACCGTCTTTTTTCATGGAAAATCTGATTATTTTCTCAATATTTTTATATTACATATATATATACTGCGCTGAAACCCGCATTTCCTAAACTACTATGAAAGTTTTTGATCTTTAACCAACTTTTTTATGTCATTTTTACTAGTTTCTTCTTTTCATATAACTTTTTCTGCTCTTTTACCTACTTTTTTCATGGAAAATCTGATTATTTTCTCAATATTTTTATATTATATATATATACTGCGCTGAAACCCGCATTTCCTAAACTACTATGAAAGTTGTTGATCTTTAACCAACTTTTTTCTGTGATTTTTACTAGTTTCTTCTTTTCATATAACTTTTTCTGCTCTTTTACCTACTTTTTTCATGGAAAATCTGATAATTTTCTCAATATTTTTATATTATATTTATATACTGCGCTGAAACCCGCATTTCCTAAACTACTATGAAAGTTGTTGATCTTTAACCAACTTTTTCCTGTGATTTTTACTAGTTTCTTCTTTTCATATAACTTTTTCTGCTCTTTTACCTACTTTTTTCATGGAAAATCTGATTATTTTCTCAATATTTTTATATTATATTTATTTAGCCAACTTTTTCCTGTGATTTTTACTAGTTTCTTCTTTTCATATAACTTTTTCTGCTCTTTTACCTACATTTTTCATTAAAAATCTGATTATTTTCTCAATATTTTTATATTATACTGCTATTTTTATATATATACTGCGCTGAAACCCGCATTTCCTGAACTACTATTAAAGTTTTTGATCTTTAGCCAACTTTTTTCTGTGATTTTTACTAGTTTCTTCTTTTCATATAACTTTTTCTGCTCTTTTACCTACTTTTTTCATGGAAAATCTGATTATTTTCTCAATATTTTTATATTATACTTTCCATAATTTTCCTGAACTACTATGAAAGTTTTTGATCTTTAGCCAACTTTTTCCTGTGATTTTTACTAGTTTCTTCTTTTCATATAACTTTATCTGCTCTTTTACCTACTTTTTTGTATGGAAAATCTAATTATTTTCTCAATATTTTTATATTATACTGCTATTTATATATATATACTGCGCTGAAACCCGCATATCCTAAACTACTATGAAAGTTTTTGATCTTTAGCCAACTTTTTCCTGTGATTTTTACTAGTTTCTTCTTTTCATATTACTTTTTCTGCTCTTTTACCTACATTTTTCATGGAAAATCTGATTATTTTCTCAATATTTTTATATTATACTGCTATTTTTATGTATATACTGCGCTGAAACCCGCATTTCCTAAACTACTATGAAAGTTTTTGATCCTTAACCAACTTTTTCCTGTAATTTTTACTAGTTTCTTCTTTTCATATAACTTTTTCTGCTCTTTTACCTACTTTTTTCATGGAAAATCTGATAATTTTCTGAATATTTTTATATTATATTTGTATACTGCGCTGAAACCCGCATTTCCTAAACTACTATGAAAGTTGTTGATCTTTAACCAACTTTTTCCTGTCATTTTTACTAGTTTCTTCTTTTCATATAACTTTTTCTGCTCTTTTACCAACTTTTTTCATGGAAAATCTGAGTATTTTCTCAATATTTTTATATTACATATATATATACTGCGCTGAAACCCGCATTTCCTAAACTACTATGAAAGTTTTTAATCTTTAACCAACTTTTTCCTGTGATTTTTACTAGTTTCTTCTTTTCATATTACTTTTTCTGCTCTTTTACCTACATTTTTCATGGAAAATCTGATTATTTTCTCAATATTTTTATATTATACTGCTATTTTATGTATATACTGCGCTGAAACCCGCATTTCCTAAACTACTATGAAAGTTTTTGATCCTTAACCAACTTTTTCCTGTAATTTTTACGAGTTTCTTCTTTTCATATAACTTTTTCTGCTCTTTTACCTACTTTTTTCATGGAAAATCTGATAATTTTCTGAATATTTTTATATTATATTTGTATACTGCGCTGAAACCCGCATTTCCTAAACTACTATGAAAGTTGTTGATCTTTAACCAACTTTTTCCTGTCATTTTTACTAGTTTCTTCTTTTCATATAACTTTATCTGCTCTTTTACCTACTTTTTTGTATGGAAAATCTAATTATTTTCTCAATATTTTTATATTATACTGCTATTTATATATATATACTGCGCTGAAACCCGCATATCCTAAACTACTATGAAAGTTTTTGATCTTTAGCCAACTTTTTTCTGTGATTTTTACTAGTTTCTTCTTTTCATATAACTTTTTCTGCTCTTTTACCTACTTTTTTCATGGAAAATCTGATTATTTTCTCAATATTTTTATATTATACTTTCCATAATTTTCCTGAACTACTATGAAAGTTTTTGATCTTTAGCCAACTTTTTCCTGTGATTTTTACTAGTTTCTTCTTTTCATATAACTTTATCTGCTCTTTTACCTACTTTTTTGTATGGAAAATCTAATTATTTTCTCAATATTTTTATATTATACTGCTATTTATATATATATACTGCGCTGAAACCCGCATATCCTAAACTACTATGAAAGTTTTTGATCTTAAGCCAACTTTTTCCTGTGATTTTTACTAGTTTCTTCTTTTCATATTACTTTTTCTGCTCTTTTACCTACATTTTTCATGGAAAATCTGATTATTTTCTCAATATTTTTATATTATACTGCTATTTTATGTATATACTGCGCTGAAACCCGCATTTCCTAAACTACTATGAAAGTTTTTGATCCTTAACCAACTTTTTCCTGTAATTTTTACGAGTTTCTTCTTTTCATATAACTTTTTCTGCTCTTTTACCTACTTTTTTCATGGAAATCTGATAATTTTCTGAATATTTTTATATTATATTTGTATACTGCGCTGAAACCCGCATTTCCTAAACTACTATGAAAGTTGTTGATCTTTAACCAACTTTTTCCTGTCATTTTTACTAGTTTCTTCTTTTCATATAACTTTTTCTGCTCTTTTACCAACTTTTTTCATGGAAAATCTGATTATTTTCTCAATATTTTTTATATTACATATATATATACTGCGCTGAAACCCGCATTTCCTAAACTACTATGAAAGTTTTTAATCTTTAACCAACTTTTTCCTGTGATTTTTACTAGTTTCTTCTTTTCATATTACTTTTTCTGCTCTTTTACCTACATTTTTCATGGAAAATCTGATTATTTTCTCAATATTTTTATATTATACTGCTATTTTATGTATATACTGCGCTGAAACCCGCATTTCCTAAACTACTATGAAAGTTTTTGATCCTTAACCAACTTTTTCCTGTAATTTTTACGAGTTTCTTCTTTTCATATAACTTTTTCTGCTCTTTTACCTACTTTTTTCATGGAAAATCTGATAATTTTCTGAATATTTTTATATTATATTTGTATACTGCGCTGAAACCCGCATTTCCTAAACTACTATGAAAGTTTTTAATCTTTAACCAACTTTTTCCTGTGATTTTTACTAGTTTCTTCTTTTCATATTACTTTTTCTGCTCTTTTACCTACATTTTTCATGGAAAATCTGATTATTTTCTCAATATTTTTATATTATACTGCTATTTTTATATATATACTGCGCTGAAACCCGCATATCCTAAACTACTATGAAAGTTTTTGATCTTTAGCCAACTTTTTCCTGTGATTTTTACTAGTTTCTTCTTTTCATATTACTTTTTCTGCTCTTTTACCTACATTTTTCATGGAAAATCTGATTATTTTCTCAATATTTTTATATTATACTGCTATTTTTATGTATATACTGCGCAGAAACCCGCATTTCCTAAACTACTATGAAAGTTTTTGATCCTTAACCAACTTTTTCCTGTAATTTTTACTAGTTTCTTCTTTTCATATAACTTTTTCTGCTTTTTTACCTACTTTTTTCATGGAAAATCTGATAATTTTCTGAATATTTTTATATTATATTTGTATACTGCGCTGAAACCCGCATGTCCTAAACTACTATGAAAGTTGTTGATCTTTAACCAACTTTTTCCTGTCATTTTTACTAGTTTCTTCTTTTCATATAACTTTTTCTGCTCTTTTACCTACATTTTTCATGGAAAATCTGATAATTTTCTTAATATTTTTATATTATATTTATATACTGCGCTGAAACCCGCATTTCCTAAACTACTATGAAAGTTTTTAATCTTTAACCAACTTTTTCCTGTCATTTTTACTAGTTTCTTCTTTTCATATAACTTTTTCTGCTCTTTTACCTACATTTTTCATGGAAAATCTGATAATTTTCTTAATATTTTTATATTATATTTATATACTGCGCTGAAACCCGCATTTCCTAAACTACTATGAAAGTTGTTGATCTTTAACCAACTTTTTCCTGTCATTTTTACTAGTTTCTTCCTTTCATATAACTTCTTCTGCTCTTTTACCTACATATTTCATGGAAAATCTGATTATTTTCTCAATATTTTTATATTATATATATATACTGCGCTATAACGTACATTTCCTAAACTACTATGAAAGTTTTTGATCTTTAGCCAACTTTTTCCTGTCATATCACTAGTTTCTTCTTTTCATATAACTTTTTCTGCTCTTTTACCTACATTTTTCATAGAAAATCTGATAATTTCTCAATATTTTTATATTATATTTATATACTGCGCTGAAACCCGCATTTCCTAAACTACTATGAAAGTTGTTGATCTTTAACCAACTTTTTCCTGTCATTTTTACCAGTTTCTTCTTTTCATATAACTTTTTCTGCTCTTTTACCTACATATTTCATGGAAAATCTGATTATTTTCTCAATATTTTTATATAATATATATATACTGCGCTAAAACCTGCATTTCCTAAACTACTATGAAAGTTTTTGATCTTTAACCAACTTTTTCCTGTGATTTTTACTAGTTTCTTCTTTTCATATAACTTTTTCTGCTCTTTTACCTACATTTTTCATGGAAAATCTGATAATTTCTCAATATTTTTATATTATTTTATATACTGCGCTGAAACCCGCATTTCCTAAACTACTATGAAAGTTGTTGATCTTTAACCAACTTTTTCCTGTCATTTTTACTAGTTTCTTCTTTTCATATAACTTTGTCTGCTCTTTTACCTACATATTTCATGGAAAATCTGATTATTTTCTCAATATTTTTATATTATATATATATACTGCGCTAAAACCTGCATTTCCTAAACTACTATGAAAGTTTTTGATCTTTAACCAACTTTTTCCTGTGATTTTTACTAGTTTCTTCTTTTCATATAACTTTTTCTGCTCTTTTACTTACTTTTTTCATTCAAAGTCTGATTATTTTCTCAATATTTTTATATTATATATATATATATACTGCGCTGAAACCCGCATTTCCTGAACTACTATGAAAGTTTTTGATCTTTAGCCAACTTTTTCCTGTGATTTTTACTAGTTTCTTCTTTTCATATAACTTCTTCTGCTCTTTTACCTACTTTTTTCATGGAAAATCTGATTATTTTCTCAATATTTTTATATTATACTGCTATTTTTATATATATACTGCGCTAAAACCCGCATTTCCTAAACTACTATGAAAGTTTTTGATCTTTAACCAACTATTTCCTGTGATTTTTACTAGTTTCTTCTTTTCATATAACTTTTTCTGCTCTTTTACCTACATTTTTCATGGAAAATCTGGTAATTTTCTCAATATTTTTATATTATATATATATATATTGCGCTGAAACCCGCATTTCCTAAACTACTATGAAAGTTTTTGATCTTTAACCAACTTTTTCCTGTGATTTTTACTAGTTTCTTCTTTTCATATAACTTTTTCTGCTCTTTTACCTACATATTTCAAGGAAAATCTGATTATTTTCTCAATATTTTTATATTATACTGCTATTTTTATGTATATACTGCGCTGAAACCCGCATTTCCTAAACTACTATTAAAGTTTTTAAACTTTAACCAACTTTTTCCTGTCATTTTTACTAGTTTCTTCTTTTCATATAACTTTTTCTGCTCTTTTACCTACATTTTTCATGGAAAATCTGAAAATTTTCTCAATATTTTTATATTATATTTATTTACTGCGCTGAAACCCGCATTTCCTAAGCTACTATGAAAGTTTTTGATCTTTAACCAACTTTTTCCTGTCATTTTTACTAGTTTCTTCTTTTCATATAACTTTTTATGCTCTTTTACCTACTTTTTTCATGGAAAATCTGATTATTTTCTCAATATTTTTATATTATACTGCTATTTTTATGTATATACTGCGCTGAAACCCGCATTTCCTAAACTACTATGAAAGTTTTTAAACTTTAACCAACTTTTTCCTGTCATTTTTACTAGTTTCTTCTTTTCATATAACTTTTTCTGCTCTTTTACCTACATTTTTCATGGAAAATCTGAAAATTTTCTCAATATTTTTTTATTATATTTATATACTGCGCTGAAACCCGCATTTCCTAAACTACTGTGAAAGTTGTTGATCTTTAACCAACTTTTTCCTGTCATTTTTACTAGTTTCTTCTTTTCATATAACTTTTTCTGCTCTTTTACCTACATATTTCATGTAAAATCTGATTATTTTCTCAATATTTTTATATATATATATATATATATACTGCGCTAAAACCTGCATTTCCTAAACTACTATGAAAGTTTTTGATCTTTAACCAACTTTTTCCTGTGATTTTTACTAGTTTCTTCTTTTTATATAACTTTTTCTGCTCTTTTACCTACTTTTTTCATGGAAAATCTGATTATTTTCTCAATATTTTTATATTATACTGCTATTTTTATATATACACTGCGCTGAAACCCGCATTTCCTGAACTACTATGAAAGTTTTTGATCTTTAGCCAACTTTTTCCTGTGATTTTTACTAGTTTCTTCTTTTCATATAACTTTTTCTGCTCTTTTACCTACTTTTTTCATGGAAAATCTGATTATTTTCTCAATATTTTTATATTATACTGCTATTTTTATATATATACTGCGCTGAAACCCGCATTTCCTGAACTACTATGAAAGTTTTTGATCTTTAGCCAACTTTTTCCTGTGATTTTTACTAGTTTCTTCTTTTCATATAACTTTTTCTGCTCTTTTACCTACATTTTTTCATGGAAAATCTGAGTATTTTCTCAATATTTTTATGTTATACTGCTATTTTTATGTATATACTGCGCTGAAACCCGAATTTCCTAAACTACTATGAAAGTTTTTGATCTTAAACCAACTTTTTCCTGTGATTTTTACTAGTTTCTTCTTTTCATATAACTTTTTCTGCTCTTTTACCTACTTTTTTCTTGGAAAATCTGATTATTTTCTCAATATTTTTATATTATACTTTCCATAATTTTCCTGAACTACTATGAAAGTTTTTGATCTTTAGCCAACTTTTTCCTCCGATTTTTACTAGTTTCTTCTTTTCATATAACTTTATCTGCTCTTTTACCAACTTTTTTTATGGAAAATCTAACTATTTTCTCAATATTTTTATATTATACTGCTATTTTTATAAATATACTGCGCTGAAACCCGCATATCCTAAACTACTATGAAAGTTTTTGATCTTTAGCCAACTTTTTCCTGTGATTTTTACTAGTTTCTTCTTTTCATATTACTTTTTCTGCTCTTTTACCTACATTTTTCATGGAAAATCTGATTATTTTCTCAATATTTTTATATTATACTGCTATTTTTATGTATATACTTCGCTGAAACCCGCATTTCCTAAACTACTATGAAAGTTTTTGATCCTTAACCAACTTTTTCCTGTAATTTTTATAAGTTTCTTCTTTTCATATAACTTTTTCTGCTCTTTAACCAACTTTTTTCATGGAAAATCTGATTATTTTCTCAATATTTTTATATTACATATATATATACTGCGCTGAAACCCGCATTTCATAAACTACTATGAAAGTTTTTAATCTTTAACCAACTTTTTCCTGTCATTTTTACTAGTTTCTTCTTTTCATATAACTTTTTCTGCTCTTTTACCTACATTTTTCATGGAAAATCTGATAATTTTCTTAATATTTTTATATTATATTTATATACTGCGCTGAAACCCGCATTTCCTAAACTACTATGAAAGTTGTTGATCTTTAACCAACTTTTTCCTGTCATTTTTACTAGTTTCTTCCTTTCATATAACTTTTTCTGCTCTTTTACCTACATTTTTCATGGAAAATCTGATTATTTTCTCAATATTTTTATATTATATATATATAGACTGCGCTATAACGTACATTTCCTAAACTACTATGAAAGTTTTTGATCTTTAGCCAACTTTGTCCTGTGATTTTTACTAGTTTCTTCTTTTCATAGAACTTTTTCTGCTCTTTTACCTACTTTTTTCATGGAAAATCTGATTATTTTCTCAATTTTTTTATATTATGCTGCTATTTTTATATATATACTGCGCTGAAACCCGTATTTCCTAAACTACTATGAAATCATTTTTACTAGTTTCTTCTTTTCATATAACTTTTTCTGCTCTTTTACCTACATTTTTCATGGAAAATCTGATAATTTTCTCAATATTTTTATATTATATTTATATACTGCGCTGAAACCCGCATTTCCTATAATACTATGAAAGTTTTTGATCTTTAACCAACTATTTCCTGTGATTTTTACTAGTTTCTTTTTTTCATATTACTTTTTCTGCTCTTTTACCTACATTTTTCATGGAAAATCTGATTATTTTCTCATTTTTTTTTATATTATACTGCTATTTTATATATATATACTGCGCTGAAACCCGCATTTCCTGAACTACTATGAA
Source organism: Eristalis arbustorum (assembly GCA_916610145.1). NCBI lineage: Eukaryota > Metazoa > Arthropoda > Insecta > Diptera > Syrphidae > Eristalis > Eristalis arbustorum. The sequence continues at coordinate 9,983 of CAKAIZ010000364.1, read as the reverse complement.
AGTTTTTGATCTTTAGCCAACTATTTCCTGTGATTTTTACTAGTTTTTTCTTTTCATATTACATTTTCTGTTCTTTTACCTACATTTTTCATGGAAAATCTGATTATTTTCACAATATTTTTTATATTATACTGCTATTTTTATATATATACTGCGCTGAAACCCGCATTTCCTGAACTACTATGAAAGTTTTTGATCTTTAGCCAACTTTTTCCAGTGATTTTTACTAGTTTCTTCTTTTCATATAACTTTTTCTGCTCTTTTACCTACATATTTCATGGAAAATCTGATTATTTTCTCAATATTTTTATATTATATATATATACTGCGCTAAAACCCGCATTTTCTAAACTGCTATGAAAGTTTTTGATCTTTAACCAACTTTTTCCTGTGATTTTTACTAGTTTCTTCTTTTCATATAACTTTTTCTGCTCTTTTACCTACTTTTTTCATGGAAAATCTGATTATTTTCTCAATATTTTTATATTATGCTGCTATTTTTATATATATACTGCGCGGAAACCCGCATTTCCTGAACTACTATTAAAGTTTTTGATCTTTAGCCAACTTTTTCCTGTGATTTTTACTAGTTTCTTCTTTTCATATAACGTTTTCTGCTCTTTTACCTACTTTTTTCATGGAAAATCTGATAATTTTCTCAATATTTTTATATTATATTTATATACTGCGCTGAAACCCGCATTTCCTAAGCTACTATGAAAGTTGTTGATCTTTAACCAACTTTTTCCTGTCATTTTTACTAGTTTCTTCTTTTCATATAACTTTTTCTGCTCTTTTACCTACATATTTCATGGAAAATCTGATTTTTTTCTCACTATTTTTATATTATATATATATATATACTGCGCTGAAACCCGCATTTCCTATAATACTATGAAAGTTTTAGATCTTTAACCAACTATTTCCTGTGATTTTTACTAGTTTCTTCTTTTCATATTACTTTTTCTGCTCTTTTACCTACATTTTTCATGGAAAATCTGATTATTTTCTCAATATTTTTTATATTATACTGCTATTTTTATATATATACTGCGCTGAAACCCGAATTTCCTGAACTGCTATGAAAGTTTTTGATCTTTAGCCAACTTTTTCCTGTGATTTTTACTAGTTTCTTCTTTTCATATAACTTTATCTGCTCTTTTACCTACTTTTTTCATGAAAAATTTGATAATTTTCTCAATATTTTTATATTATATTTATATACTGCGCTGAAACCCGCATTTCCTAAACTACTATGAAAGTTGTTGATCTTTAACCAACTTTTTCCTGTGATTTTTACTAGGTTTCTTCTTTTCATATAACTTTTCCTGCTCTTTTACCTACATATTGCATGGAAAATCTGATTATTTTCTCAATATATTTTATATTATACTGCTATTTTTATATATATACTGCGCTGAAACCCGCATTTCCTGAACTACTATGAAAGTTTTTGATCTTTAGCCAACTTTTTCCTGTGATTTTTACTAGTTTCTTCTTTTCATATAACTTTATCTGCTCTTCTACCTACTTTTTTCATGGAAAATCTGATTATTTTCTCAATATTTTTATATTATACTGCTATTTTTATGTATATACTGCGCTGAAACCCGCATTTCCTAAACTACTATGAAAGTTTTTGATCCTTAACCAACTTTTTCCTGTAATTTTTACTAGTTTCTTCTTTTCATATAACTTTTTCTGCTCTTTTACCTACTTTTTTCATGGAAAATCTGATAATTTTCTGAATATTTTTATATTATATTTATATACTGCGCTGAAACCCGCATTTCCTAAACTACTATGAAAGTTGTTGATCTTTAACCAACTTTTTCCTGTCATTTTTACTAGTTTCTTCTTTTCATATAACTTTTTCTGCTCTTTTACCTACTTTTTTCATGGAAAATCTGATTATTTTCTCATTATTTTTATATTACATATATATATACTGCGCTGAAACCCGCATTTCCTAAACTACTATGAAAGTTTTTAATCTTTAACCAACTTTTTCCTGTCATTTTTACTAGTTTCTTCTTTTCATATAACTTTTTCTGCTCTTTTACCTACTTTTTTCATGGAAAATCTGATAATTTTCTCAATATTTTTATACTCCGCTGAAACCCGCATTTCCTAAACTACTATGAAAGTTTTTAATCTTTAACCAACTTTTTCCTGTCATTTTTACTAGTTTCTTCTTTCATATAATTTTTTCTGCTCTTTTACCTACATTTTTCATGGAAAATCTGATAATTTTCTCAATATTTTTATATTATATTTATATACTCCGCTGAAACCCGCATTTCCTAAACTACTATGAAAGTTGTTGATCTTTAACCAACTTTTTCCTGTCATTCTTACTAGTTTCTTCTTTTCATATAACTTTTTCTGCTCTTTTACCTACTTTTTTCATGAAAAATCTGATAATTTTCTCAATATTTTTATATTATATTTATATACTGCGCTGAAACCCGCATTTCCTAAACTACTATGAAAGTTTTTGATCTTTAGCCAACTTTTTCCAGTGACTTTTACTAGTTTCTTCTTCTTTCATATAACATTTTCTGCTCTTTTACCTACATATTTCATGGAAAATCTGATTATTTTCTCAATATTTTTATATTATATATATATACTGCGCTAAAACCCGCATTTTCTAAACTGCTATGAAAGTTTTTGATCTTTAACCAACTATTTCCTGTGATTTTTACTTGTTTCATCTTTTCACATTACTTTTTCTGCTCTTTTACCTACATTTTCATGGAAAATCTGATTATTTTCTCAATATTTTATATTATACTGCTATTTTTATGTATATACTGCGCTGAAACCCGCATTTCCTAAACTACTATGAAAGTTTTTGATCCTTAACCAACTTTTTCCTGTAATTTTTACTAGTTTCTTCTTTTCATATAACTTTTTCTGCTCTTTTACCTACTTTTTTCATGGAAAATCTGATAATTTTCTGAATATTTTTATATTATATTTATATACTGCGCTGAAACCCGCATTTCCTAAACTACTATGAAAGTTGTTGATCTTTAACCAACTTTTTCCTGTCATTTTTACTAGTTTCTTCTTTTCATATAACTTTTTCTGCTCTTTTACCTACTTTTTTCATGGAAAATCTGATTATTTTCTCATTATTTTTATATTACATATATATATACTGCGCTGAAACCCGCATTTCCTAAACTACTATGAAAGTTGTTGATCTTTAACCAACTTTTTCCTGTGATTTTTACTAGTTTCTTCTTTTCATATAACTTTTCCTGCTCTTTTACCTACTTTTTTCATGGGAAATCTGATAATTTTCTCAATATTTTTATACTCCGCTGAAACCCGCATTTCCTAAACTACTATGAAAGTTTTTAATCTTTAACCAACTTTTTCCTGTCATTTTTACTAGTTTCTTCTTTCATATAACTTTTTCTGCTCTTTTACCTACATTTTTCATGGAAAATCTGATAATTTTCTCAATATTTTTATATTATATTTATATACTCCGCTGAAACCCGCATTTCCTAAACTACTATGAAAGTTGTTGATCTTTAACCAACTTTTTCCTGTCATTCTTACTAGTTTCTTCTTTTCATATAACTTTTTCTGCTCTTTTACCTACTTTTTTCATGAAAAATCTGATAATTTTCTCAATATTTTTATATTATATTTATATACTCCGCTGAAACCCGCATTTCCTAAACTACTATGAAAGTTTTTGATCTTTAGCCAACTTTTTCCAGTGACTTTTACTAGTTTCTTCTTTTCATATAACATTTTCTGCTCTTTTACCTACATATTTCATGGAAAATCTGATTATTTTCTCAATATTTTTATATTATATATATATACTGCGCTAAAACCCGCATTTTCTAAACTGCTATGAAAGTTTTTGATCTTTAACCAACTATTTCCTGTGATTTTTACTTGTTTCATCTTTTCACATTACTTTTTCTGCTCTTTTACCTACATTTTTCATGGAAAATCTGATTATTTTCTCAATATTTTTATATTATACTGCTATTTTTATGTATATACTGCGCTGAAACCCGCATTTCCTAAACTACTATGAAAGTTTTTGATCCTTAACCAACTTTTTCCTGTAATTTTTACTAGTTTCTTCTTTTCATATAACTTTTTCTGCTCTTTTACCTACTTTTTTCATGGAAAATCTGATAATTTTCTGAATATTTTTATATTATATTTATATACTGCGCTGAAACCCGCATTTCCTAAACTACTATGAAAGTTGTTGATCTTTAACCAACTTTTTCCTGTCATTTTTACTAGTTTCTTCTTTTCATATAACTTTTTCTGCTCTTTTACCTACTTTTTTTCATGGAAAATCTGATTATTTTCTCATTATTTTTATATTACATATATATATACTGCGCTGAAACCCGCATTTCCTAAACTACTATGAAAGTTGTTGATCTTTAACCAACTTTTTCCTGTGATTTTTACTAGTTTCTTCTTTTCATATAACTTTTCCTGCTCTTTTACCTACATATTGCATGGAAAATCTGATTATTTTCTCAATATATTTTATATTATACTGCTATTTTTATATATATACTGCGCTGAAACCCGCATTTCCTGAACTACTATGAAAGTTTTTGATCTTTAGCCAACTTTTTCCTGTGATTTTTACTAGTTTCTTCTTTTCATATAACTTTATCTGCTCTTCTACCTACTTTTTTCATGGAAAATCTGATTATTTTCTCAATATTTTTATATTATACTGCTATTTTTATGTATATACTGCGCTGAAACCCGCATTTCCTAAACTACTATGAAAGTTTTTGATCCTTAACCAACTTTTTCCTGTGATTTTTACTAGTTTCTTCTTTTCATATAACTTTTTCTGCTCTTTTACCTACTTTTTTCATGGAAAATCTGATAATTTTCTGAATATTTTTATATTATATTTATATACTGCGCTGAAACCCGCATTTCCTAAACTACTATGAAAGTTGTTGATCTTTAACCAACTTTTTCCTGTCATTTTTACTAGTTTCTTCTTTTCATATAACTTTTTCTGCTCTTTTACCTACTTTTTTCATGGAAAATCTGATTATTTTCTCATTATTTTTATATTACATATATATATACTGCGCTGAAACCCGCATTTCCTAAACTACTATGAAAGTTTTTAATCTTTAACCAACTTTTTCCTGTCATTTTTACTAGTTTCTTCTTTTCATATAACTTTTTCTGCTCTTTTACCTACTTTTTTCATGGAAAATCTGATAATTTTCTCAATATTTTTATACTCCGCTGAAACCCGCATTTCCTAAACTACTATGAAAGTTTTTAATCTTTAACCAACTTTTTCCTGTCATTTTTACTAGTTTCTTCTTTCATATAACTTTTTCTGCTCTTTTACCTACATTTTTCATGGAAAATCTGATAATTTTCTCAATATTTTTATATTATATTTATATACTCCGCTGAAACCCGCATTTCCTAAACTACTATGAAAGTTGTTGATCTTTAACCAACTTTTTCCTGTCATTCTTACTAGTTTCTTCTTTTCATATAACTTTTTCTGCTCTTTTACCTACTTTTTTCATGAAAAATCTGATAATTTTCTCAATATTTTTATATTATATTTATATACTGCGCTGAAACCCGCATTTCCTAAACTACTATGAAAGTTTTTGATCTTTAGCCAACTTTTTCCAGTGACTTTTACTAGTTTCTTCTTTTCATATAACATTTTCTGCTCTTTTACCTACATATTTCATGGAAAATCTGATTATTTTCTCAATATTTTTATATTATATATATATACTGCGCTAAAACCCGCATTTTCTAAACTGCTATGAAAGTTTTTGATCTTTAACCAACTATTTCCTGTGATTTTTACTTGTTTCATCTTTTCACATTACTTTTTCTGCTCTTTTACCTACATTTTTCATGGAAAATCTGATTATTTTCTCAATATTTTTATATTATACTGCTATTTTTATGTATATACTGCGCTGAAACCCGCATTTCCTAAACTACTATGAAAGTTTTTGATCCTTAACCAACTTTTTCCTGTAATTTTTACTAGTTTCTTCTTTTCATATAACTTTTTCTGCTCTTTTACCTACTTTTTTCATGGAAAATCTGATAATTTTCTGAATATTTTTATATTATATTTATATACTGCGCTGAAACCCGCATTTCCTAAACTACTATGAAAGTTGTTGATCTTTAACCAACTTTTTCCTGTCATTTTTACTAGTTTCTTCTTTTCATATAACTTTTTCTGCTCTTTTACCTACTTTTTTCATGGAAAATCTGATTATTTTCTCATTATTTTTATATTACATATATATATACTGCGCTGAAACCCGCATTTCCTAAACTACTATGAAAGTTGTTGATCTTTAACCAACTTTTTCCTGTGATTTTTACTAGTTTCTTCTTTTCATATAACTTTTCCTGCTCTTTTACCTACTTTTTTCATGGGAAATCTGATAATTTTCTCAATATTTTTATACTCCGCTGAAACCCGCATTTCCTAAACTACTATGAAAGTTTTTAATCTTTAACCAACTTTTTCCTGTCATTTTTACTAGTTTCTTCTTTCATATAACTTTTTCTGCTCTTTACCTACATTTTTCATGGAAAATCTGATAATTTTCTCAATATTTTTATATTATATTTATATACTCCGCTGAAACCCGCATTTCCTAAACTACTATGAAAGTTGTTGATCTTTAACCAACTTTTTCCTGTCATTTTTACTAGTTTCTTCTTTTCATATAACTTTTTCTGCTCTTTTACCTACTTTTTTCATGAAAAATCTGATAATTTTCTCAATATTTTTATATTATATTTATATACTCCGCTGAAACCCGCATTTCCTAAACTACTATGAAAGTTTTTGATCTTTAGCCAACTTTTTCCAGTGACTTTTACTAGTTTCTTCTTTTCATATAACATTTTCTGCTCTTTTACCTACATATTTCATGGAAAATCTGATTATTTTTCTCAATATTTTTATATTATATATATATACTGCGCTAAAACCCGCATTTTCTAACTGCTATGAAAGTTTTTGATCTTTAACCAACTATTTCCTGTGATTTTTACTTGTTTCATCTTTTCACATTACTTTTTCTGCTCTTTTACCTACATTTTTCATGGAAATCTGATTATTTTCTCAATATTTTTATATTATACTGCTATTTTTATGTATATACTGCGCTGAAACCCGCATTTCCTAAACTACTATGAAAGTTTTTGATCCTTAACCAACTTTTTCCTGTAATTTTTACTAGTTTCTTCTTTTCATATAACTTTTTCTGCTCTTTTACCTACTTTTTTCATGGAAAATCTGATAATTTTCTGAATATTTTTATATTATATTTATATACTGCGCTGAAACCCGCATTTCCTAAAACTACTATGAAAGTTGTTGATCTTTAACCAACTTTTTCCTGTCATTTTTACTAGTTTCTTCTTTTCATATAACTTTTTCTGCTCTTTACCTACTTTTTTCATGGAAAATCTGATTATTTTCTCATAATTTTTATATTACATATATATATACTGCGCTGAAACCCGCATTTCCTAAACTACTATGAAAGTTTTTGATCTTTAACCAACTTTTTCCTGTGATTTTTACTAGTTTCTTCTTTTCATATAACTTTTCCTGCTCTTTTACCTACATATTGCATGGAAAATCTGATTATTTTCTCAATATATTTTATATTATACTGCTATTTTTATATATATACTGCGCTGAAACCCGCATTTCCTGAACTACTATGAAAGTTTTTGATCTTTAGCCAACTTTTTCCTGTGATTTTTACTAGTTTCTTCTTTTCATATAACTTTATCTGCTCTTCTACCTACTTTTTTCATGGAAAATCTGATTATTTTCTCAATATTTTTATATTATACTGCTATTTTTATATATATACTGCGCTGAAACCCGCATTTCCTAAACTACTATGAAAGTTTTTGATCCTTAACCAACTTTTTCCTGTAATTTTTACTAGTTTCTTCTTTTCATATAACTTTTTCTGCTCTTTTACCTACTTTTTTCATGGAAAATCTGATAATTTTCTGAATATTTTTATATTATATTTATATACTGCGCTGAAACCCGCATTTCCTAAACTACTATGAAAGTTGTTGATCTTTAACCCAACTTTTTCCTGTCATTTTTACTAGTTTCTTCTTTTCATATAACTTTTTCTGCTCTTTTACCTCCTTTTTTCATGGAAAATCTGATTATTTTCTCAATATTTTTATATTACATATATATATACTGCGCTGAAACCCGCATTTCCTAAACTACTATGAAAGTTTTTAATCTTTAACCAACTTTTTCCTGTCATTTTTACTAGTTTCTTCTTTTCATATAACTTTTTCTGCTCTTTTACCTACTTTTTTCATGGAAAATCTGATAATTTTCTCAATATTTTTATACTCCGCTGAAACCCGCATTTCCTAAACTACTATGAAAGTTTTTAATCTTTAACCAACTTTTTCCTGTCATTTTTACTAGTTTCTTCTTTCATATAACTTTTTCTGCTCTTTTACCTACATTTTTCATGGAAAATCTGATAATTTTCTCAATATTTTTATATTATATTTATATACTGCGCTGAAACCCGCATTTCCTAACTACTATGAAAGTTGTTGATCTTTAACCAACTTTTTCCTGTCATTCTTACTAGTTTCTTCTTTTCATATAACTTTTTCTGCTCTTTTACCTACTTTTTTCATGAAAAATCTGATAATTTTCTCAATATTTTTATATTATATTTATATACTGCGCTGAAACCCGCATTTCCTAAACTACTATGAAAGTTTTTGATCTTTAGCCAACTTTTTCCAGTGACTTTTACTAGTTTCTTCTTTTCATATAACATTTTCTGCTCTTTTACCTACATATTTCATGGAAAATCTGATTATTTTCTCAATATTTTTATATTATATATATATACTGCGCTAAAACCCGCATTTTCTAAACTGCTATGAAAGTTTTTGATCTTTAACCAACTATTTCCTGTGATTTTCACTTGTTTCATCTTTTCACATTACTTTTTCTGCTCTTTTACCTACATTTTTCATGGAAAATCTGATTATTTTCTCAATATTTTTATATTATACTGCTATTTTTATGTATATACTGCGCTGAAACCCGCATTTCCTAAACTACTATGAAAGTTTTTGATCCTTAACCAACTTTTTCCTGTAATTTTTACTAGTTTCTTCTTTTCATATAACTTTTTCTGCTCTTTTAACCTACTTTTTTCATGGAAAATCTGATAATTTTCTCAATATTTTTATATTATATTTATATACTGCGCTGAAACCCGCATTTCCTAAACTACTATGAAAGTTGTTGATCTTTAACCAACTTTTTCCTGTCATTTTTACTAGTTTCTTCTTTTCATATAACTTTTTCTGCTCTTTTACCTACTTTTTTCATGGAAAATCTGATTATTTTCTCATTATTTTTATATTACATATATATATACTGCGCTGAAACCCGCATTTCCTAAACTACTATGAAAGTTTTTAATCTTTAACCAACTTTTTCCTGTCATTTTTACTAGTTTCTTCTTTTCATATAACTTTTTCTGCTCTTTTACCTACTTTTTTCATGGAAAATCTGATAATTTTCTCAATATTTTTATACTCCGCTGAAACCCGCATTTCCTAAACTACTATGAAAGTTTTTGATCTTTAACCAACTTTTTCCTGTCATTTTTACTAGTTTCTTCTTTCATATAACTTTTTCTGCTCTTTTACCTACATTTTTCATGGAAAATCTGATAATTTTCTCAATATTTTTATATTATATTTATATACTCCGCTGAAACCCGCATTTCCTAAACTACTATGAAAGTTTTTGATCTTTAACCAACTTTTTCCTGTCATTCTTACTAGTTTCTTCTTTTCATATAACTTTTTCTGCTCTTTTACCTACTTTTTTCATGAAAAATCTGATAATTTTCTCAATATTTTTATATTAT
>CAKAIZ010000363.1:12500-31998 GCA_916610145.1 Eristalis arbustorum | reverse complement strand
GTTTTTGATCTTTAACCGACTTTTTCCTGTGATTTTTACTAGTTTTCTTCTTTTCATATAACTTTTTCTGCTCTTCTACCTACTTTTTTCATGGAAAATCTGATTATTTTCTCAATATTTTTATATTATATATATATATATATACTGCGCTAAGCCCGCATTTCCTGAACTACTATGAAAGTTTTTCATCTTTAACCAACTTTTTCCTGTGATTTTTTACTAGTTTCTTCTTTTCATATAACTTTTTCTGCTCTTTTACCTACTTTTTTCATGGAAAATCTGATTATTTTCTCAATATTTTTATATTATACTGCTATTTTTATATATATACTGCGCTTAAACCCGCATTTCCTGAACTACTATGAACGTTTCTGATCCTTAACCGACTCTTTCCTGTGATTTTTACTAGTTTCTTCTTTTCATATAACTTTTTCTGCTCTTTTACCTACTTTTTTCATGGAAAATCTGATTATTTCCTCCATATTTTTATATTATACTGCTATTTTTATATATATACTGCGCTTTAAACCCGCATTTCCTGAACTACTATGAGCGTTTTTGATCTTTAACCGACTTTTTTCCTGTGATTTTTACTAGTTTCTTCTTTTCATATAACTTTTTCTGCTCTTTTACCTACATTTTTCATGGAAAATCTGATTATTTTCTCAATATTTTTATATTTATATATATAAACACTGCGCTAAACCCGCATTTCCTGAACTACTATGAACGTTTTTGATCTTTAACCGACTTTTTCCTGTGATTTTTACTAGTTTCTTCTTTTCATATAACCTTTTCTGCTCTTTTACCTACTTTTTTCATGGAAAATCTGATTATTTTCTCAATATTTTTATATTATATATATATATATATATACTGCGCTAAACCCGCATTTCCTGAACTACTATGAAAGTTTTTCATCTTTAACCAACTTTTTCCTGTGATTTTTACTAGTTTCTTCTTTTCATATAACTTTTTCTGCTCTTTTACCTACTTTTTTCATGGAAAATCTGATTATTTTCTCAATATTTTTATATTATACTGCTTATTTGTATATATATACTGCGCTTAAACTTTTATATTATATATATATATATACTGCGCTAAACCCGCATTTCCTGAACTACTATGAAAGTTTTCATCTTTAACCAACTTTTTCCTGTGATTTTTACTAGTTTCTTCTTTTCATATAACTTTTTCTGCTCTTTTACCTACTTTTTCATGGAAAATCTGATTATTTTCTCAATATTTTTATATTATACTGCTATTTTTATATATATACTGCGCTTAAGCCCGCATTTCCTGAACTACTATGAACGTTTTTGATCTTTAACCAACTTTTTCCTGAGATTTTTACTAGTTTCTTCTTACATAAATATTTTTCTGCTCTTTTACCTACTTTTTTCATGGAAAATCTGATTATTTTCTTAATATTTTTATATTATATATATATATATATATACTGCGCTGAAACCTACATTTCCTGAACTACTATGAAAGTTTTTGATCTTTAACCAACTTTTTCCTGTGATTTTTACTAGTTTCTTCTTTTCATATAACTTTTTCTGCCCTTTTACCTACTTTTTTCATGGAAAATCTGATTATTTTCTCAATATTTTTATATTATATGTTTATATAAATAATGCGCTGAAACCCGCATTTCCTTTCCGCAACCGACTTTTTCCTGTGATTTTTTACTAGTTTCATCTTTTCATATAACTTTTTTCTGCTCTTTTACCTACTTTTTTCATGGAAAATCTGATTATTTTCTCAATATTTTATATTATATATATATATACATACTGCGCTGAAACCCGCATTTCCTGAACTACTATGAACGTTTTTGATCTTTAACCGACTTTTTCCTGTGATTTTTACTAGTTTCTTCTTTTCATATAACTTTTTCTGCTCTTTTACCTACTTTTTTTATGGAAAATCTGATTATTTTCTCAATATTTTTATATTATATCTCAATATTTTTATATTATATATATATATATATACTGCGCTGAAACCCGCATTTCCTGAACTACTATGAAAGTTTTTGATCTTAACCGACTTTTTCCTGTGATTTTTACTAGTTTCTTCTTTTCATATAACTTTTTCTGCTCTTTTACCTACTTTTTTCATGGAAAATCTGATTATTTCCTCCATATTTTATATTATACTGCTATTTTTATATATATACTGCGCTTAAACCCGCATTTCCTGAACTACTATGAGCGTTTTTGATCTTTAACCGACTTTTTCCTGTGATTTTTACTAGTTTCTTCTTTTCATATAACTTTTTCTGCTCTTTTACCTACATTTTCATGGAAAATCTGATTATTTTCTCAATATTTTTATATTATATATATATAAACACTGCGCTAAACCCGCATTTCCTGAACTACTATGAACGTTTTTGATCTTTAACCGACTTTTTCCTGTGATTTTTACTAGTTTCTTCTTTTCATATAACTTTTTCTGCTCTTTTACCTACTTTTTTATGGAAAATCTGATTATTTTCTCAATATTTTTATATTATATCTCAATATTTTTATATTATATATATATATATATACTGCGCTGAAACCCGCATTTCCTGAACTACTATGAAAGTTTTTGATCTTTAACCGACTTTTTCCTGTGATTTTTACTAGTTTCTTCTTTTCATATAACTTTTTCTGCTCTTTTACCTACTTTTTTCATGGAAAATCTGATTATTTCCTCCATATTTTTATATTATACTGCTATTTTTATATATATACTGCGCTTAAACCCGCATTTCCTGAACTACTATGAGCGTTTTTGATCTTTAACCGACTTTTTCCTGTGATTTTTACTAGTTTCTTCTTTTCATATAACTTTTTCTGCTCTTTTACCTACATTTTTCATGGAAAATCTGATTATTTTCTCAATATTTTTATATATATATATATAAACACTGCGCTAAACCCGCATTTCCTGAACTACTATGAACGTTTTTGATCTTTAACCGACTTTTTCCTGTGATTTTTACTAGTTTCTTCTTTTCATATAACTTTTTCTGCTCTTTTACCTACTTTTTTCATGGAAAATCTGATTATTTTCTCAATATTTTTATATTATATATATATGTATATACTGCGCTAAACCCGCATTTCCTGAACTACTATGAAAGTTTTTCATCTTTAACCAACTTTTTCCTGTGATTTTTACTAGTTTCTTCTTTTCACATAACTTTTTCTGCTCTTTTACCTACTTTTTCATGGAAAATCTGATTATTTTCTCAATATTTTTATATTATACTGCTATTTTTATATATATACTGCGCTTAAACTTTTATATTATATATATATACATACTGCGCCAAACCCGCATTTCCTGAACTACTATGAAAGTTTTTCATCTTTAACCAACTTTTTCCTGTGATTTTTACTAGTTTCTTCTTTTCATATAACTTTTTCTGCTCTTTTACCTACTTTTTTCATGGAAAATCTGATTATTTTCTCAATATTTTTATATTATATATATATATATATATATATATATATATATATATATATATATATACTGCGCTAAACCCGCATTTCCTGAACTACTATGAACGTTTTTGATCTTTAACCGACTTTTTCCTGTGATTTTTACTAGTTTCTTCTTTTCATATAACTTTTTCTGCTCTTTTACCTACTTTTTTCATGGAAAATCTGATTATTTTCTCAATATTTTTATATTATATACATATATATATACTGCGCTAAGCCCGCATTTCCTGAACTACTATGAAAGTTTTTCATCTTTAACCAACTTTTTCCTGTGATTTTTACTAGTTTCTTCTTTTCATATAACTTTTTCTGCTCTTTTACCTACTTTTTTCATGGAAAATCTGATTATTTTCTCAATATTTTTATATTATACTGCTATTTTTATATATATACTGCGCTTAAACCCGCATTTCCTGAACTACTATGAACGTTTCTGATCCTTAACCGACTCTTTCCTGTGATTTTTACTAGTTTCTTCTTTTCATATAACTTTTTCTGCTCTTTTACCTACTTTTTTCATGGAAAATCTGATTATTTCCTCCATATTTTTATATTATACTGCTATTTTTATATATATACTGCGCTTAAACCCGCATTTCCTGAACTACTATGAGCGTTTTTGATCTTTAACCGACTTTTTCCTGTGATTTTTACTAGTTTCTTCTTTTCATATAACTTTTTCTGCTCTTTTACCTACATTTTTCATGGAAAATCTGATTATTTTCTCAATATTTTTATATTATATATATATAAACACTGCGCTAAACCCGCATTTCCTGAACTACTATGAACGTTTTTGATCTTTAACCGACTTTTTCCTGTGATTTTTACTAGTTTCTTCTTTTCATATAACCTTTTCTGCTCTTTTACCTACTTTTTTCATGGAAAATCTGATTATTTTCTCAATATTTTTATATTATATATATATATATATACTGCGCTAAACCCGCATTTCCTGAACTACTATGAAAGTTTTTCTTCTTTAACCAACTTTTTCCTGTGATTTTTACTAGTTTCTTCTTTTCATATAACTTTTTCTGCTCTTTTACCTACTTTTTTCATGGAAAATCTGATTATTTTCTCAATATTTTTATATTATACTGCTATTTGTATATATATACTGCGCTTAAACTTTTATATTATATATATATACATACTGCGCTAAACCCGCATTTCCTGAACTACTATGAAAGTTTTTCATCTTTAACCAACTTTTTCCTGTGATTTTTACTAGTTTCTTCTTTTCATATAACTTTTTCTGCTCTTTTACCTACTTTTTTCATGGAAAATCTGATTATTTTCTCAATATTTTTATATTATACTGCTATTTTTATATATATACTGCGCTTAAGCCCGCATTTCCTGAACTACTATGAACGTTTTTGATCTTTAACCAACTTTTTCCTGAGATTTTTACTAGTTTCTTCTTTTCATAAATATTTTTCTGCTCTTTTACCTACTTTTTTCATGGAAAATCTGATTATTTTCTCAATATTTTTATATTATATATATATATATATATACTGCGCTGAAACCTACATTTCCTGAACTACTATGAAAGTTTTTGATCTTTAACCAACTTTTTCCTGTGATTTTTACTAGTTTCTTCTTTTCATATAACTTTTTCTGCCCTTTTACCTACTTTTTTCATGGAAAATCTGATTATTTTCTCAATATTTTTATATTATATGTTTATATAAATAATGCGCTGAAACCCGCATTTCCTTTCCGCAACCGACTTTTTCCTGTGATTTTTACTAGTTTCATCTTTTCATATAACTTTTTCTGCTCTTTTACCTACTTTTTTCATGGAAAATCTGATTATTTTCTCAATATTTTATATTATATATATATATACATACTGCGCTGAAACCCGCATTTCCTGAACTACTATGAACGTTTTTGATCTTTAACCGACTTTTTCCTGTGATTTTTACTAGTTTCTTCTTTTCATATAACTTTTTCTGCTCTTTTACCTACTTTTTTCATGGAAAATCTGATTATTTTCTCAATATTTTTATATTATATATATATATATACTGCGCTGAAACCCGCATTTCCTGAACTACTATGAACGTTTTTGATCTTTAACCGACTTTTTCCTGTGATTTTTACTAGTTTCTTCTTTTCATATAACTTTTTCTGCTCTTTTACCTACTTTTTTTATGGAAAATCTGATTATTTTCTCAATATTTTTATATTATATCTCAATATTTTTATATTATATATATATATATATATACTGCGCTGAAACCCGCATTTCCTGAACTACTATGAAAGTTTTTGATCTTTAACCGACTTTTTCCTGTGATTTTTACTAGTTTCTTCTTTTCATATAACTTTTTCTGCTCTTTTACCTACTTTTTTCATGGAAAATCTGATTATTTTCCCAATATTTTTATATTATATATATATATATATATATACTGCGCATTTAATATATAAACCCGAATTTCCTGAACTACTATGAAAGTTTTTGATCTTTAACCGACTTTTTCCTGTGATTTTTACTAGTTTCTTCTTTTCATATAACTTTTTCTGCTCTTTTACTTACTTTTTTCATGGAAAATCTGATTATTTTCTCAATATTTTTATCTTATATATATATATACATACTGCGCTGAAACCCGCATTTCCTGAACTACTATGAAAGTTTTTGATCTTTAACCGACTTTTTCCTGTGATTTTTACTAGTTTCTTCTTTTCATATAACTTTTTCTGCTCTTTTACCTACTTTTTTCATGGAAAATCTGATTATTTTCTCAATATTTTTATATTGCACTGCTATTTTTATATATATACTGCGCTTAAACCCGCATTTCCTGAACTACTATGAACGTTTTTGATTTTTAACCGACTTTTTCCTGTGATTTTTACTAGTTTCTTCTTTTCATATAACTTTTTCTGCTCTTTTACCTACTTTTTTCATGGAAAATCTGATTATTTTCTCAATATTTTTATATTATATATATATATATATATATATACTGCGCTAAACCCGCATTTCCTGAAGTACTATGAAAGTTTTTCATCTTTAACCAACTTTTTCCTGTGATTTTTACTAGTTTCTTCTTTTCATATAACTTTTTCTGCTCTTTTACCTACTTTTTTCATGGAAAATCTGATTATTTTCTCAATATTTTTATATTATATATATATATATATATATATATATATATATACTGCGCTGAAACCCGCATTTCCTGAACTACTATGAAAGTTTTTGATCTTTAACCGACTTTTTCCTGTGATTTTTACTAGTTTCTTCTTTTTATATAACTTTTTCTGCTCTTTTACCTACTTTTTCCATGGAAAATCTGATTATTTTCTCAATATTTTTATCTTATATATATATATATATACTGCGCTTAAACCCGCATTTCCTGAACTACTATGAACGTTTTTGATCTTTAACCGACTTTTTCCTGTGATTTTTACTAGTTTCTTCTTTTCATATAACTTTTCCTGCTCTTTTACCTACTTTTTTCATGGAAAATCTGATTATTTTATATATATATATATATTATATATATATATACATACTGCGCTTAAACCCGCATTTCCTGAACTACTATGAACGTTTTTGATCTTTAACCGACTTTTTCCTGTGATTTTTACTAGTTTCTTCTTTTCATATAACTTTTTCTGCTCTTTTACCTACTTTTTTCATGGAAAATCTGATTATTTTCTCAATATTTTTTCATTATACTCCTATTTTTATATATATACTGCGCTTAAACCCGCATTTCCTGAACTACTATGAAAGTTTTTCATCTTTAACCAAATTTTTCCTGTGATTTTTACTAGTTTCTTCTTTTCATATAACTTTTTCTGCTCTTTTATCTACTTTTTTCATGGAAAATCTGATTATTTTCTCAATATTTTTATATTATATGTTTATATAAATAATGCGCTGAAACCCGCATTTCCTTTCCGCAACCGACTTTTTCCTGTGATTTTTACTAGTTTCATCTTTTCATATAACTTTTTCTGCTCTTTTACCTACTTTTTTCATGGAAAATCTGATTATTTTCTCAATATTTTATATTATATATATATATACATACTGCGCTGAAACCCGCATTTCCTGAACTACTATGAACGTTTTTGATCTTTAACCGACTTTTTCCTGTGATTTTTACTAGTTTCTTCTTTTCATATAACTTTTTCTGCTCTTTTACCTACTTTTTTCATGGAAAATCTGATTATTTTCTCAATATTTTTATATTATATATATATATATACTGCGCTGAAACCCGCATTTCCTGAACTACTATGAACGTTTTTGATCTTTAACCGACTTTTTCCTGTGATTTTTACTAGTTTCTTCTTTTCATATAACTTTTTCTGCTCTTTTACCTACTTTTTTTATGGAAAATCTGATTATTTTCTCAATATTTTTATATTATATCTCAATATTTTTATATTATATATATATATATATATATACTGCGCTGAAACCCGCATTTCCTGAACTACTATGAAAGTTTTTGATCTTTAACCGACTTTTTCCTGTGATTTTTACTAGTTTCTTCTTTTCATATAACTTTTTCTGCTCTTTTACCTACTTTTTTCATGGAAAATCTGATTATTTTCCCAATATTTTTATATTATATATATATATATATATATACTGCGCATTTAACATATAAACCCGAATTTCCTGAACTACTATGAAAGTTTTTGATCTTTAACCGACTTTTTCCTGTGATTTTTACTAGTTTCTTCTTTTCATATAACTTTTTCTGCTCTTTTACTTACTTTTTTCATGGGAAATCTGATTATTTTCTCAATATTTTTATCTTATATATATATATACATACTGCGCTGAAACCCGCATTTCCTGAACTACTATGAAAGTTTTTGATCTTTAACCGACTTTTTCCTGTGATTTTTACTAGTTTCTTCTTTTCATATAACTTTTTCTGCTCTTTTACCTACTTTTTTCATGGAAAATCTGATTATTTTCTCAATATTTTTATATTATATATATATATATATATACTGCGCTAAACCCGCATTTCCTGAAGTACTATGAAAGTTTTTCATCTTTAACCAACTTTTTCCTGTGATTTTTACTAGTTTCTTCTTTTCATATAACTTTTTCTGCTCTTTTACCTACTTTTTTCATGGAAAATCTGATTATTTTCTCAATATTTTTATATTATATATATATATATATATATATATATACTGCGCTGAAACCCGCATTTCCTGAACTACTATGAAAGTTTTTGATCTTGAACCGACTTTTTCCTGTGATTTTTACTAGTTTCTTCTTTTTATATAACTTTTTCTGCTCTTTTACCTACTTTTTCCATGGAAAATCTGATTATTTTCTCAATATTTTTATCTTATATATATATATATATACTGCGCTTAAACCCGCATTTCCTGAACTACTATGAACGTTTTTGATCTTTAACCGACTTTTTCCTGTGATTTTTACTAGTTTCTTCTTTTCATATAACTTTTTCTGCTCTTTTACCTACTTTTTTCATGGAAAATCTGATTATTTTATATATATATATATATTATATATATATATACATACTGCGCTTAAACCCGCATTTCCTGAACTACTATGAACGTTTTTGATCTTTAACCGACTTTTTCCTGTGATTTTTACTAGTTTCTTCTTTTCATATAACTTTTTCTGCTCTTTTACCTACTTTTTTCATGGAAAATCTGATTATTTTCTCAATATTTTTTCATTATACTCCTATTTTTATATATATACTGCGCTTAAACCCGCATTTCCTGAACTACTATGAAAGTTTTTCATCTTTAACCAAATTTTTCCTGTGATTTTTACTAGTTTCTTCTTTTCATATAACTTTTTCTGCTCTTTTATCTACTTTTTTCATGGAAAATCTGATTATTTTCTCAATATTTTTATATTATACTGCTATTTTTATATATATACTGCGCTTAAACCCGCATTTCCTGAACTACTATGAACGTTTTTGATCTTTAACCGACTTTTTCCTGTGATTTTTACTAGTTTCTTCTTTTCATAGAACTTTTTCTGCTCTTTTACCTACTTTTTTCATGGAAAATCTGATTATTTTCTCAATATTTTTGTATTATACTGCGCTTAAACCCGCATTTCCTGAACTACTATGAACGTTTTTGATCTTTAACCGACTTTTACCTGTGATTTTTACTAGTTTCTTCTTTGCATATAACTTTTTCTGCTCTTTTACCTCCTTTTTTCATGGAAAATCTGATTATTTTCTAAATATTTTTTATTATACTGCTATTTTTATATATATACTGTGCTTAAACCCGCATTTCCTGAACTACTATGAAAGTTTTTCATCTTTAACCAACTTTTTCCTGTGATTTTTACTAGTTTCTTCTTTTCATATAACTTTTTCTGCTCTTTTACCTACTTTTTTCATTTAAAATCTGATTATTTTCTCAATATTTTTATATTATACTGCTATTTTTATATATATACTGCGCTTAAACCCGCATTTCCTGAACTACTATGAACGTTTTTGATCTTTAACCGACTTTTTCCTGTGATTTTTACTAGTTTCTTCTTTTCATATAACTTTTTCTGCTCTTTTACCTACTATTTTCATGGAAAATCTGATTATTTTCTCAATATTTTTATATTATATATATATATATGCTGCGCTTAAACCCGCATTTCCTGAACTACTATGAAAGTTTTTGATCTTTAACCAACTTTTTCCTGTGATTTTTACTAGTTTCTTCTTTTCATATAACTTTTTCTGCTCTTTTACCTACTTTTTTCATGGGAAATCTGATTATTTTCTCAATATTTTTATATTATACTGCTATTTTTATATATATACTGCGCTTAAACCCGCATTTCCTGAACTACTATGAACGTTTTTGATCTTTAACCGACTTTTTCCTGTGATTTTTACTAGTTTCTTCTTTTCATAGAACTTTTTCTGCTCTTTTACCTACTTTTTTCATGGAAAATCTGATTATTTTCTCAATATTTTTATATTATATATATATATATACATACTGCGCTGAAACCCGCATTTCCTGAACTACTATGAAAGTTTTTCATCTTTAACCAACTTTTTCCTGTGATTTTTACTAGTTTCTTCTTTTCATATAACTTTTTCTTCTCTTTTACCTACTTTTTTCATGGAAAATCTGATTATTTTCTCAATATTTTTATATTATACTGCTATTTTTATATATATACTGCGCTGAAACCCGCATTTCCTGAACTACTATGAAAGTGTTTAATCTTTAACTGACTTTTTCCTGTGATTTTTACTAGTTTCTTCTTTTCATATAACTTTTTCTGCTCTTTTACCTGCTTTTTTCATGGAAAATCTGATTATTTTCTCAATATTTTTGTATTATACTGCGCTTAAACCCGCATTTCCTGAACTACTATGAACGTTTTTGATCTTTAACCGACTTTTACCTGTGATTTTTACTAGTTTCTTCTTTGCATATAACTTTTTCTGCTCTTTTACCTCCTTTTTTCATGGAAAATCTGATTATTTTCTAAATATTTTTTATTATACTGCTATTTTTATATATATACTGTGCTTAAACCCGCATTTCCTGAACTACTATGAAAGTTTTTGATCTTTAACCAACTTTTTCCTGTGATTTTTACTAGTTTCTTCTTTTCATATAACTTTTTCTGCTCTTTTATCTACTTTTTTCATTTAAAATCTGATTATTTTCTCAATATTTTTATATTATACTGCTATTTTTATATATATACTGCGCTTAAACCCGCATTTCCTGAACTACTATGAACGTTTTTGATCTTTAACCGACTTTTTCCTGTGATTTTGACTAGTTTCTTCTTTTCATATAACTTTTTCTGTTCTTTTACCTACTTTTTTCATGGAAAATCTGATTATTTTCTCAATATTTTTATATTACACTGCTATTTTTATATATATACTTCGCTTAAACCCGCATTTCCTGAACTACTATGAACGTTTTTGATCTTTAACCGACTTTTTCCTGTGATTTTTACTAGTTTCTTCTTTTCATATAACTTTTTCTGCTCTTTTACCTACTTTTTTCATAGAAAATCTGATTATTTTCTCAATATTTTTATATTATATATAAATATATATACTGCGCTAAACCTGCATTTCCTGAAGTACTATGAAAGTTTTTCATCTTTAACCAACTTTTTCCTGTGATTTTTACTAATTTCTTCATTTCATATAACTTTTTCTGCTCTTTTACCTACTTTTTTCATGGAAAATCTGATTATTTTCTCAATATTTTTATATTATACTGCTATTTTTATATATATACTGCGCTTAAACCCGCATTTCCTGAACTACTATGAACGTTTTTGATCTTTAACCGACTTTTTCCTGTGATTTTTACTAGTTTCTTCTTTTCATATAACTTTTTCTGCTCTTTTACCTACTTTTTTCATGGAAAATCTGATTATTTTCTCAATACTTTTATATTATATATATATATATATATATATATATATATATATATATATATATATATATATATATATATATACTGCGCTTAACGCGCATTTCCTGAACTACTATGAACGTTTTTGATCTTTAAGCGACTTTTTCCTGTGATTTTTACTAGTTTCTTCTTTTCATATAACTTTTTCTGCTCTTTTACCTACTTTTTTCATGGAAAATCTGATTATTTTCTCAATATTTTTATATTATATATATATATATATATATATAAACTGCGCTGAAACCCGCATTTCCTGAACTACTATGAAAGTTTTTGATCTTTAACCGACTTTTTCCTGTGATTTTTACTAGTTTCTTCTTTTCATATAACTTTTTATGCTCTTTTACCTGCTTTTTTCATGGAAAATCTGATTATTTTCTCAATATTTTTATATTATATATATATATACATACTGCGCTGAAACCCGCATTTCCTGAACTACTATGAAAGTTTTTGATCTTTAACCGACTTTTTCCTGTGATTTTTACTAGTTTCTTCTTTTCATATAACTTTTTCTGCTCTTTTACCTACTTTTTTCGTGGAAAATCTGATTATTTTTTCAATATTTTTACATTATACTGCTATTTTTATATATATACTGCGCTTAAACCCGCATTTCCTGAACTACTATGAAAGTTTTTCATCTTTAACCAACTTTTTCCTGTGATTTTTACTAGTTTCTTCTTTTTATATAACTTTTTCTGCTCTTTTACCTACTTTTTCCATGGAAAATCTGATTATTTTCTCAATATTTTTATCTTATATATATATATAAATACTGCGCTGAAACCCGCATTTCCTGAACTACTATGAAAGTTTTTGATCTTTAACCGACTTTTTCCTGTGATTTTTACTAGTTTCTTCTTTTCATATAACTTTTTCTGCTCTTTTACCTGCTTTTTTCATGGAAAATCTGATTATTTTCTCAATATTTTTATATTATACTGCGCTTAAACCCGCATTTCCTGAACTACTATGAACGTTTTTGATCTTTAACCGACTTTTTCCTGTGATTTTTACTAGTTTCTTCTTTTCATATAACTTTTTCTGCTCTTTTACCTACTTTTTTCATGGAAAATCTGATTATTTTCTCAATATTTTTTCATTATACTCCTATTTTTATATATATACTGCGCTTAAACCCGCATTTCCTGAACTACTATGAAAGTTTTTCATCTTTAACCAAATTTTTCCTGTGATTTTTACTAGTTTCTTCTTTTCATATAACTTTTTCTGCTCTTTTATCTACTTTTTTCATGGAAAATCTGATTATTTTCTCAATATTTTTATATTATACTGCTATTTTTATATATATACTGCGCTTAAACCCGCATTTCCTGAACTACTATGAACGTTTTTGATCTTTAACCGACTTTTTCCTGTGATTTTTACTAGTTTCTTCTTTTCATATAACTTTTTCTGCTCTTTTACCTACTTTTTTCATGGAAAATCTGATTATTTTCTCAATATTTTTATATTATATATATATATATACATACTGCGCTGAAACCCGCATTTCCTGAACTACTATGAAAGTTTTTCATCTTTAACCAACTTTTTCCTGTGATTTTTACTAGTTTCTTCTTTTCATATAACTTTTTCTTCTCTTTTACCTACTTTTTTCATGGAAAATCTGATTATTTTCTCAATATTTTTATATTATACTGCTATTTTTATATATATACTGCGCTGAAACCCGCATTTCCTGAACTACTATGAAAGTGTTTAATCTTTAACTGACTTTTTCCTGTGATTTTTACTAGTTTCTTCTTTTCATATAACTTTTTCTGCTCTTTTACCTGCTTTTTTCATGGAAAATCTGATTATTTTCTCAATATTTTTGTATTATACTGCGCTTAAACCCGCATTTCCTGAACTACTATGAACGTTTTTGATCTTTAACCGACTTTTACCTGTGATTTTTACTAGTTTCTTCTTTGCATATAACTTTTTCTGCTCTTTTACCTCCTTTTTTCATGGAAAATCTGATTATTTTCTAAATATTTTTTATTATACTGCTATTTTTATATATATACTGTGCTTAAACCCGCATTTCCTGAACTACTATGAAAGTTTTTGATCTTTAACCAACTTTTTCCTGTGATTTTTACTAGTTTCTTCTTTTCATATAACTTTTTCTGCTCTTTTATATACTTTTTTCATTTAAAATCTGATTATTTTCTCAATATTTTTATATTATACTGCTATTTTTATATATATACTGCGCTTAAACCCGCATTTCCTGAACTACTATGAACGTTTTTGATCTTTAACCGACTTTTTCCTGTGATTTTTACTAGTTTCTTCTTTTCATATAACTTTTTCTGCTCTTTTACCTACTATTTTCATGGAAAATCTGATTATTTTCTCAATATTTTTATATTACACTGCTATTTTTATATATATACTTCGCTTAAACCCGCATTTCCTGAACTACTATGAACGTTTTTGATCTTTAACCGACTTTTTCCTGTGATTTTTACTAGTTTCTTCTTTTCATATAACTTTTTCTGCTCTTTTACCTACTTTTTTCATGGAAAATCTGATTATTTTCTCAATATTTTTATATTATATATAAATATATATACTGCGCTAAACCTGCATTTCCTGAAGTACTATGAAAGTTTTTCATCTTTAACCAACTTTTTCCTGTGATTTTTACTAGTTTCTTCATTTCATATAACTTTTTCTGCTCTTTTACCTACTTTTTTCATGGAAAATCTGATTATTTTCTCAATATTTTTATATTATACTGCTATTTTTATATATATACTGCGCTTAAACCCGCATTTCCTGAACTACTATGAACGTTTTTGATCTTTAACCGACTTTTTCCTGTGATTTTTACTAGTTTCTTCTTTTCATATAACTTTTTCTGCTCTTTTACCTACTTTTTTCATGGAAAATCTGATTATTTTCTCAATACTTTTATATTATATATATATATATATATATATATACTGCGCTAAACCCGCATTTCCTGAACTACTATGAACGTTTTTGATCTTTAAGCGACTTTTTCCTGTGATTTTTACTAGTTTCTTCTTTTCATATAACTTTTTCTGCTCTTTTACCTACTTTTTTCATGGAAAATCTGATTATTTTCTCAATATTTTTATATTATATATATATATATATATATATATACTGCGCTGAAACCCGCATTTCCTGAACTACTATGAAAGTTTTTGATCTTTAACCGACTTTTTCCTGTGATTTTTACTAGTTTCTTCTTTTCATATAACTTTTTATGCTCTTTTACCTGCTTTTTTCATGGAAAATCTGATTATTTTCTCAATATTTTTATATTATATATATATATACATACTGCGCTGAAACCCGCATTTCCTGAACTACTATGAAAGTTTTTGATCTTTAACCGACTTTTTCCTGTGATTTTTACTAGTTTCTTCTTTTCATATAACTTTTTCTACTCTTTTACCTACTTTTTTCGTGGAAAATCTGATTATTTTTTCAATATTTTTACATTATACTGCTATTTTTATATATATACTGCGCTTAAACCCGCATTTCCTGAACTACTATGAAAGTTTTTCATCTTTAACCAACTTTTTCCTGTGATTTTTACTAGTTTCTTCTTTTTATATAACTTTTTCTGCTCTTTTACCTACTTTTTCCATGGAAAATCTGATTATTTTCTCAATATTTTTATCTTATATATATATATAAATACTGCGCTGAAACCCGCATTTCCTGAACTACTATGAAAGTTTTTGATCTTTAACCGACTTTTTCCTGTGATTTTTACTAGTTTCTTCTTTTCATATAACTTTTTCTGCTCTTTTACCTGCTTTTTTCATGGAAAATCTGATTATTTTCTCAATATTTTTATATTATACTGCGCTTAAACCCGCATTTCCTGAACTACTATGAACGTTTTTGATCTTTAACCGACTTTTTCCTGTGATTTTTACTAGTTTCTTCTTTTCATATAACTTTTTCTGCTCTTTTACCTACTTTTTTCATGGAAAATCTGATTATTTTCTCAATATTTTTTCATTATACTCCTATTTTTATATATATACTGCGCTTAAACCCGCATTTCCTGAACTACTATGAAAGTTTTTCATCTTTAACCAAATTTTTCCTGTGATTTTTACTAGTTTCTTCTTTTCATATAACTTTTTCTGCTCTTTTATCTACTTTTTTCATGGAAAATCTGATTATTTTCTCAATATTTTTATATTATACTGCTATTTTTATATATATACTGCGCTTAAACCCGCATTTCCTGAACTACTATGAACGTTTTTGATCTTTAACCGACTTTTTCCTGTGATTTTTACTAGTTTCTTCTTTTCATAGAACTTTTTCTGCTCTTTTACCTACTTTTTTCATGGAAAATCTGATTATTTTCTCAATATTTTTATATTATATATATATATATACATACTGCGCTGAAACCCGCATTTCCTGAACTACTATGAAAGTTTTTCATCTTTAACCAACTTTTTCCTGTGATTTTTACTAGTTTCTTCTTTTCATATAACTTTTTCTTCTCTTTTACCTACTTTTTTCATGGAAAATCTGATTATTTTCTCAATATTTTTATATTATACTGCTATTTTTATATATATACTGCGCTGAAACCCGCATTTCCTGAACTACTATGAAAGTGTTTGATCTTTAACTGACTTTTTCCTGTGATTTTTACTAGTTTCTTCTTTTCATATAACTTTTTCTGCTCTTTTACCTGCTTTTTTCATGGAAAATCTGATTATTTTCTCAATATTTTTGTATTATACTGCGCTTAAACCCGCATTTCCTGAACTACTATGAACGTTTTTGATCTTTAACCGACTTTTACCTGTGATTTTTACTAGTTTCTTCTTTGCATATAACTTTTTCTGCTCTTTTACCTCCTTTTTTCATGGAAAATCTGATTATTTTCTAAATATTTTTTATTATACTGCTATTTTTATATATATACTGTGCTTAAACCCGCATTTCCTGAACTACTATGAAAGTTTTTGATCTTTAACCAACTTTTTCCTGTGATTTTTACTAGTTTCTTCTTTTCATATAACTTTTTCTGCTCTTTTATCTACTTTTTTCATTTAAAATCTGATTATTTTCTCAATATTTTTATATTATACTGCTATTTTTATATATATACTGCGCTTAAACCCGCATTTCCTGAACTACTATGAACGTTTTTGATCTTTAACCGACTTTTTCCTGTGATTTTTACTAGTTTCTTCTTTTCATATAACTTTTTCTGCTCTTTTACCTACTATTTTCATGGAAAATCTGATTATTTTCTCAATATTTTTATATTATATATATATATATGCTGCGCTTAAACCCGCATTTCCTGAACTACTATGAAAGTTTTTGATCTTTAACCAACTTTTTCCTGTGATTTTTACTAGTTTCTTCTTTTCATATAACTTTTTCTGCTCTTTTACCTACTTTTTTCATGGGAAATCTGATTATTTTCTCAATATTTTTATATTATACTGCTATTTTTATATATATACTGCGCTTAAACCCGCATTTCCTGAACTACTATGAACGTTTTTGATCTTTAACCGACTTTTTCCTGTGATTTTGACTAGTTTCTTCTTTTCATATAACTTTTTCTGTTCTTTTACCTACTTTTTTCATGGAAAATCTGATTATTTTCTCAATATTTTTATATTACACTGCTATTTTTATATATATACTTCGCTTAAACCCGCATTTCCTGAACTACTATGAACGTTTTTGATCTTTAACCGACTTTTTCCTGTGATTTTTACTAGTTTCTTCTTTTCATATAACTTTTTCTGCTCTTTTACCTACTTTTTTCATGGAAAATCTGATTATTTTCTCAATATTTTTATATTATATATAAATATATATACTGCGCTAAACCTGCATTTCCTGAAGTACTATGAAAGTTTTTCATCTTTAACCAACTTTTTCCTGTGATTTTTACTAGTTTCTTCATTTCATATAACTTTTTCTGCTCTTTTACCTACTTTTTTCATGGAAAATCTGATTATTTTCTCAATATTTTTATATTATACTGCTATTTTTATATATATACTGCGCTTAAACCCGCATTTCCTGAACTACTATGAACGTTTTTGATCTTTAACCGACTTTTTCCTGTGATTTTTACTAGTTTCTTCTTTTCATATAACTTTTTCTGCTCTTTTACCTACTTTTTTCATGGAAAATCTGATTATTTTCTCAATATTTTTATATTATATATATATATATATATATATATATATATATATATATATATATATATATATATATATATACTGCGCTAAACCCGCATTTCCTGAACTACTATGAACGTTTTTGATCTTTAAGCGACTTTTTCCTGTGATTTTTACTAGTTTCTTCTTTTCATATAACTTTTTCTGCTCTTTTACCTACTTTTTTCATGGAAAATCTGATTATTTTCTCAATATTTTTATATTACACTGCTATTTTTGTATATATACTGCGCTTAAACCCGCATTTCCTGAACTACTATGAACGTTTTTGATCTTTAACCGACTTTTCCTGTGATTTTTACTAGTTTCTTCTTTTCATATAACTTTTTCTGCTCTTTTACCTACTTTTTTCATGGAAAATCTGATTATTTTCTCAATATTTTTATATTATACATATATATATATATATACTGCGCTGAAACCCGCATTTCCTGAACTACTATGAAAGTTTTTGATCTTTAACGGACTTTTTCCTGTGATTTTTACTAGTTTCTTCTTTTCATATAACTTTTTCTGCTCTTTTACCTACTTTTTTCATGGAAAATCTGATTATTTTCTCAATATTTTTATATTATATATATATATACATACTGCGCTGAAACCCGCATTTCCTGAACTACTATGAAAGTTTTTGATCTTTAACCGACTATTTCCTGTGATTTTTACTAGTTTCTTCTTTTCATATAACTTTTTCTGCTCTTTTACCTACTTTTTTCATGGAAAATCTGATTATTTTCTCAATATTTTTATATTATATATATATATATATATACTGCGCTGAAACCCGCATTTCCTAAACTACTATGAAAGTTTTTGATCTTTAACCGACTTTTTCCTGTGATTTTTACTAGTTTCTTCTTTTCATATAACTTTTTCTGCTCTTTTACCTACTTTTTTCATGGAAAATCTGATTATTTTCTCAATATTTTTATATTATACTGCAATTTTTATATATATACTGCACTTAAACCCGCATTTCCTGAACTACTATGAACGTTTTTGATCTTTAACCGACTTTTTCCTGTGATTTTTATTAGTTTCTTCTTTTCATATAACTTTTTCTGCTCTTTTACCTAATTTTTTCATGGAAAATCTGGTTATTTTCTCAATATTTTTATATTACACTGCTATTTTTATATATATACTGCGCCTAAACCCGCATTTCCTGAACTACTATGAACGTTTTTGATCTTTAACCGACTTTTTCCTGTGATTTTTACTAGTTTCTTCTTTTCATATAACTTTTTCTGCTCTTTTACCTACTTTTTTCATGGAAAATCTGATTATTTTCTCAAT
>CAKAIZ010000363.1:0-7500 GCA_916610145.1 Eristalis arbustorum | reverse complement strand
TTTCATGGAAAATCTGATTATTTTCTCAATATTTTTATATTATACATATATATATATATATATACTGCGCTGAAACCCGCATTTCCTGAACTCCTATGAAAGTTTTTCATCTTTAACCAACTTTTTCTTGTGATTTTTACTAGTTTCTTCTTTTCATATAACTTTTTCTGCTCTTTTACCTACATTTTTCATGGAAAATCTGATTGTTTTCTCAATATTTTTATATTATACTGCTATTTTTATATATATACTGCGCTTAAACCCGCATTTCCTGAACTACTATGAAAGTTTTTGATCTTTAACCGACTTTTTCCTGTGATTTTTACTAGTTTCTTCTTTTCATATAACTTTTTCTGCTCTTTTACCTACTTTTTTCATGGAAAATCTGATTATTTTCTCAATATTTTTATATTATATATATATATATGTATATATTGTGCTGAAACACGCATTTCCTGAACTACTATGAAAGTTTTTCATCTTTAACCAACTTTTTCCTGTGATTTTTACTAGTTTCTTCTTTTCATATAACTTTTTCCGCTCTTTTACCTACTTTTTTCATGGCAAATCTGATTATTTTCTCAATATTTTTATATTATAAATATATATATACTGCACTAAGCCCGCATTTCCTGAACTACTATGAAAGTTTTTCATCTTTAACCAACTTTTTCCTGTGATTTTTACTAGTTTCTTCTTTTCATATAACTTTTTCTGCTCTTTTACCTACTTTTTTCATGGAAAATCTGATTATTTTCTCAATATTTTTATATTATACTGCTATTTTTATATATATACTGCGCTTAAACCCGCATTTCCTGAACTACTATGAACGTTTTTGATCTTTAACCGACTTTTTCCTGTGATTTTTACTAGTTTCTTCTTTTCATATAACTTTTTCTGCTCTTTTACCTACTTTTTTCATGGAAAATCTGATTATTTTCTCAATATTTTTATATTATATATATATACATATATATACTGCGCTAAACCCGCATTTCCTGAACTACTATGAAAGTTTTTCATCTTTAACCAACTTTTTCCTGTGATTTTTACTAGTTTCTTCTTTTCATATAACTTTTTCTGCTCTTTTACCTACATTTTTCATGAAAAATCTGATTATTTTCTCAATAT
The DNA here is from genome assembly GCA_916610145.1 of Eristalis arbustorum. Classification (NCBI taxonomy): domain Eukaryota; kingdom Metazoa; phylum Arthropoda; class Insecta; order Diptera; family Syrphidae; genus Eristalis; species Eristalis arbustorum. Next base: position 6,366 of record CAKAIZ010000363.1, on the reverse strand, counting down.
TTCTATATTATATATATACATATATACTGCGCTGAAACCCGCATTTCCTGAACTACTATGAAAGTTTTTGATCTGTAACCGACTTTTTCCTGTGATTTTTACTAGTTTCTTCTTTTCATATAACTTTTTCTGCTCTTTTACCTACTTTTTTCATGGAAAATCTGATTATTTTCTCAATATTTTTATATGATATATATATATATATATATACTGCGCTTAACCCGCATTTCCTGAACTACTATGAAAGTTTTTGATCTTGAACCGACTTTTTCCTGTGATTTTTACTAGTTTCTTCTTTTCATATAAATTTTTCTGCTCTTTTACCTACTTTTTTCATGGAAAATCTGATTATTTTCTCAATATTTTTATATTATATATATATATACTGCGCTGAAACCCGCATTTCCTGAACTACTATGAAAGTTTTTGATCTTTAACCGACTTTTTCCTGTGATTTTTACTAGTTTCTTCTTTTCATATAACTTTTTCTGCTCTTTTACCTACTTTTTTCATGGAAAATCTGATTATTTTCTCAATATTGTTATATTATATATATATATATATACTGCGCTGGGGGCATGGGCTTATGTACACAGGGCAAAGTTGCTGACTGCACCCAACCTGGTAGGATGCCAGCGCGATCCCTGTTTGTGCATAAGTCAAGTTGACATACAGCCTCCTCGTGGCGCCCCTGGATAGCCATCACAACAACCGTGGTGTGGTGAACTAATGTATGCAGCGATCCCCCTCTGCCCGAGGGTCAAATAATGGGCCTGGCCTACCAGTTGTAGGTTGTGCGTGAGGTTAACTCCCTCACCACATAAAAAAACCAACAGTTACGAACCGACAACAGGCCTCGGATATGGACGGATTCAAAGTTGACGACCCCAGCAAACGATCAAAGGACAATGATTTTCGGTTCTGCACGTGGAATGTGAGGTCCCTGAACAGACCACGTGCAGCCGATGAACTCGCGGAGGCCCTAGACTGCTACAAAGCAGATGTCACCGCCATCCAGGAGATGCGATGGGATGGGCCGGGCAAAAGGAAGATGAGAAACTGCGACATTTACTGCGGTGATTGCTACAAAGAGGGAAGGCAGCGCTTATTTGGATGCGGATTCGTTGTTCGAGGCAGACTTAGGCAAAAAGTCTTAAGCTTTGATTATATCAGCGAGCGCCTCATAACAATCCGCATCAAGGCTAAATTCGGGAACATCAGCCTGATTTGCGCACACGCCCCGACGGAGGAGAGCAAGGATGACTTCTACGATCTCCTAGAAAGAACATACGATCGATGCCCCAGCTATGACACCAAGATCGTTCTAGGAGATTTCAACGCACAGCTGGGCAAGGAAGAAATCTTTGCTAGAGTCATCGGAAAACACAGCCTGCACGACAACACATCCGGAAACGGACTCAGGCTGGTAGATTTCGCCTCGGGCCGTAACCTCTCTGTGATGAGCACGCGGTTCCCACACCTCAACATCCATAAGGGGACCTGGCGGTCTCCTGATCAATCAACCGTCAACCAGATTGATCACGTTGCGATCGACGTCAGACACTCCTCCAATATTCTCGATGTCCGTACGTTCCGAGGAGCCAACATCGACTCGGACCATTTCCTTGTTGTAGCCAAGGTAAGGATGAGGATATCGAGAGAAGTACGGAGTCGAGAAAGAACACTAAGGTTTGACGTCGGAAAGCTACAATCGCAATCGACCGCTAGGAACTTTGCCGACCGAGTCTCCCTGAAACTCTCTGAAAGTTCGACGCTGCCTGCACATTCAATAGAAGAAGAATGGAAACGTTGTCAAAAAGCCATCAAAGAAGCTGCCACTGATGTGCTGGGTTTCACGACACCACCCAGAAGGAACCCATGGTTTGACGACGAGTGCAGGCAGGTACATGCAGCCAAGCAGGAGGCCTACAAGGCAACGCTGCATCGAACAACGAGAGCTGTTCGTTAGCTCTACGAACAGAAGAGAAGGGAAGAGCACCGGCTTCTCAGAAAGAAAAAGAAAGAGCATGAGAAGCGCGCGGTCGTGGAGATGGAGAGGTGTTACGACAGGAAGGAGGTCCGAAAGTTTTACCAAAAGGTAAAACAAATATCAGGAAGATATAGACCTCGGACCGAAGCCTGCAGGGACGAAAATGGACAACTAGTAGTAGAATCGCAGTCGATGCTGAGAATTTGGAAAAATCATTTCTGTAGACTGTTAAACGGCGATGACGACACAAATTCCGCTGTCAGGCAGAATGTTTCACTCAATTTGGACGACGATGAACACGAATTCCGATTTAGACGAAGTTAAGATAGCGATATCTAGACTGAAGTCGAACAAAGCTGCTGGAGCGGACGGATTGTCCGCGGAATTGTTTAAGGCAGCTGGAGATGACCTGGTTGGGCGCATGCACCAGCTCATCTGTAAGATATGGTCGGAGGAAAGCATGCCCGATGAGTGGAATCTCAGCGTCGTTTGTACGGTCCACAAGAAAGGAGACCCCTTTGACTGCGCCAACTATAGAGGGATCAGCCTCCTTAACATCGCTTATAAGATACTCTCTGCCGTTCTGTGTGAACGCCTGAAACCCTTTGTCAGCAACCTGATAGGTCCTTATCAGTGCGGTTTCAGGCCAGGAAAGTCCACAATAGACCAAATATTTACACTCCGGCAGATCCTGGAAAAGACTCAAGAGATGCAGATCGACACCCACCACCTATTTGTCGATTTCAAGGCCGCATATGACAGCGTGCATAGAGACGAGCTATACAGCGCCATGTCTAGTTTTGACATTCCTGCCAAACTCGTCAGGCTGTGCAGGATGACGATGGAGAACTCTCGCTGCTCCATCAAGGCCGGTAACGAACTCACCGAGACCTTCAATGTCAAAAAAGGTTTTAGGCAAGGCGACACGCTGTCATGTGACTTCTTTAACATCATACTTGAGAAGATCGTGCGAAACTCTAACGTCAACACCTGAGGCACGATCTTCCAAAAGTCCGTTCGACTGCTTGCATACGCGGACGACATTGACGTGATTGGACGAACACAGCGAGCCGTCAATGAGGCGTTTGCTGGCATTGAAGCGGAAGCGGCTAAAATGGGTCTAGCGGTAAACCAGGGCAAAACAAAGTACATGCTGTCATCACGAAAGGACGCACAACATCGACGTCTCGGACAGAGCGTCATATTGGGCAGCGGAAACTTTGAGGTAGTCAAGGACTTCGTCTACCTAGGCTCCGGAGTAAATAGGGACAACAACACCAGTACCGAGATCAAGCGCAGAATTACTCTTGCCAATCGCTGTTTCTTTGGGCTCAAGAGGCAATTGAGTAACAGAGCCATCTCTCGAAACACCAAATTGACCTTGTATAAAACCCTGATCATCCCAGTCCTGCTCTATGGCGCAGAGACATGGACGCTATTGAAAGCGGATGAAGAAGCTCTTGGTTGTTTTGAGAGAAAAGTTCTGCGTACGATCTTTGGTCCTGTTTGCGTTGATGGCGTTTGGAGGAGAAGGTTCAACCACGAACTATACGGGCTGTACAGCGGCATGCACCTAGTTAAGCGTCTTCGGATCCAACGCTTAAGATGGCTAGGTCATGTAGAGCGGATGGACACCACAGCTCCGGCCCGAAGAGTCTCCGACACCGAGCCATTGGGACAGCGCAACAGAGGACGTCCTCGCACTAGATGGCGCACACAAGTGGAAAAGGACCTCAACCAACTTGGTGTGCGCAACTGGAGGCAGCTGGCGAAAGATCGTGCTGGCTGGAGAGGCATGTTGGTTGAGGCCCAGGTCCACCCCGGACTGTAGCGCCAATCGAAGAAGAAGAAGATATATACTGCGCTGAAACCCGCATTTCCTGAACTACTATGAAAGTTTTTGATCTTTAACCGACTTTTTCCTGTGATTTTTACTAGTTTCTTCTTTTCACATAACTTTTTCTGCTCTTTTACCTACTTTTTTCATGGAAAATCTGATTATTTTCTCAATATTTTTATATTATACTGCTATTTTTATATATATACTGCGCTTAAACCCGCATTTCCTGAACTACTATGAACGTTTTTGATCTTTAACCGACTTTTTCCTGTGATTTTTACTAGTTTCTTCTTTTCATATAACTTTTTCTGCTCTTTTACCTACTTTTTTCATGGAAAATCTGATTATTTTCTCAATATTTTTATATTATATATATATATATATACTGCGCTAAACCGGCATTTCCTGAACTACTATGAAAGTTTTTGATCTGTAACCGACTTTTTTCCTGTGATTTTTACTAGTTTCTTCTTTTCATATAACTTTTTCTGCTCTTTTACCTACTTTTTTCATGGAAAATCTGATTATTTTCTCAATATTTTTATATTATATATATATATATATATATATATATATATACTGCGCTAAACCCCCATTTCCTGAACTACTATGAAAGTTTTTGATCTTTAACCAACTTTTTCCTGTGATTTTTACTAGTTTCTTCTTTTCATATAACTTTTTTCTCCTCTTTTACCTACTTTTTTCATGGAAAATCTGATTATTTTCACAATGTTTTTATATTATATATATATATATATATATACTGCGGTGAAACCCGCATTTCCTGAACTACTATGAAAGTTTTTGATCTTTAACCAACTTTTTCCTGTGATTTTTACTAGTTTCTTCTTTTCATATAACTTTTTCTGCTCTTTTACCTACTTTTTTCATGGAAAATCTGATTATTTTCTCAATATTTTTATATTATACTGCTATTTATATATATATACTGCGCTTAAACCCGCATTTCCTGAACTACTATGAACGTTTTTGATCTTTAACCGACTTTTTCCTGTGATTTTTACTAGTTTCTTCTTTTCATATAACTTTTTCTGTTTTTTTACCTACTTTTTTCATGGAAAATCTGATTATTTTCTTAATATTTTTATATTATACTGCTATTTTTATATATATACTGCGCTTAAACCCGCATTTCCTGAACTACTATGAACGTTTTTGATCTTTAACCGACTTTTTCCTGTGATTTTTACTAGTTTCTTCTTTTCATATAACTTTTTTTGCTCTTTTACCTACTTTTTTCATGGAAAATCTGATTATTTTCTCAATATTTTTATATTATATATATATACATATATATACTGCGCTAAACCCGCATTTCCTGAACTACTATGAAAGTTTTTCATCTTTAACCAACTTTTTCCTTTGATTTTTACTAGTTTCTTCTTTTCATATAACTTTTTCTGCTCTTTTACCTACATTTTTCATGGAAAATCTGATTATTTTCTCAATATTTCTATATTATATATATACATATATACTGCGCTGAAACCCGCATTTCCTGAACTACTATGAAAGTTTTTGATCTGTAACCGACTTTTTCCTGTGATTTTTACTAGTTTCTTTTTTTCATATAACTTTTTCTGCTCTTTTACCTACTTTTTTCATGGAAAATCTGATTATTTTCTCAATATTTTTATATTATATATATATATATACTGCGCTTAACCCGCATTTCCTGAACTACTATGAAAGTTTTTGATCTTGAACCGACTTTTTCCTGTGATTTTTACTAGTTTCTTCTTTTCATATAACTTTTTCTGCTCTTTACCTAATTTTTTCATGGAAAATCTGATTATTTTCTCAATATTTTTATATTATATATATATATATACTGCGCTGAAACCCGCATTTCCTGAAACTACTATGAAAGTTTTTGATCTTTAACCGACTTTTTCTTGTGATTTTTACTAGTTTCTTCTTTTCATATAACTTTTTCTGCTCTTTTACCTACTTTTTTCATGGAAAATCTGATTATTTTCTCAATATTTTTATATTATATATATATATATATACTGCGCTAAACCGCATTTCCTGAACTACTATGAAAGTTTTTCATCTTTAACCAACTTTTTCCTGTGATTTTTACTAGTTTCTTCTTTTCATATAACTTTTTCTGCTCTTTTACCTACATTTTTCATGGAAAATCTGATTATTTTCTCAATATTTTTATATTATATATAGATATATATATATACTGCGCTGAAACCCGCATTTCCTGAACTACTATGAAAGTTTTTGATCTTTAACCGACTTTTTCCTGTGATTTTTACTAGTTTCTTCTTTTCACATAACTTTTTCTGCTCTTTTACCTACTTTTTTCATGGAAAATCTGATTATTTTCTCAATATTTTTATATTATATATATATATATATATACTGCGCTTAAACCCGCATTTCCTGAACTACTATGAACGTTTTTGATCTTTAACCGACTTTTTCCTGTGATTTTTACTAGTTTCTTCTTTCATATAACTTTTTCTGCTCTTTTACCTACTTTTTTCATGGAAAATCTGAT
>CAKAIZ010000362.1:0-92931 GCA_916610145.1 Eristalis arbustorum | reverse complement strand
TGGAAGATAAGCTATGGAAGATGAGCTATGAGCTATGGTGCCCTACTAATCACCGCCAACTTTTTCCATCCCAGAGTCTCAGAGTCAATGGGTACATGCACGAAAACATCTCCACGCGTGTGGGTTGGAAAAATGAGCTATGGAAGAGTGAGCTATGAGCTATGGTGCCCTACTAATCACCGCCAACTTTTTCCATCCCAGAGTCTTAGAGTCCAATGGGTACATGCACGATTAACATCTCCACGCGTGTGGGTTGGAAAATGAGCTATGGAAGATGAGCTATGAGCTATGGTGCCCTACTACTCAACGCCAACTTTTTCCATCCCAGAGTCTCAGAGTCAATGGGTACATGCACGATAACATCACCGCCCGTGTGGATTGGAAGATGAGCTATGGAAGCGTTCAAAAATTGCCCTACTGACCACCGCCAACTTTTTCCATCCCAGAGTCTCAGAGTCAATGGGTACATGCCACGATAACATCTCCACGCGTGTGTGGTTGGAAGATGAGCTATGGAAACACTTCAAAATTGCCCTACTGACCACGGCCAACTTTTTCCATCCCAGAGTCTTAGAGTCAATAGGTACATGCACGATAACATCTCCACGCGTGTGGGGTTGGAAGATGAGCTATGAAGACTGAGTTATGGAAAGATGAGCTATGAGCTATGGTGCCCTACTAATCACCGCCAACTTTGTTCCATCCCAGAGTCTCAGAGTCAATGGGTACATCTACGATAACATCACGCGTGTGGGTTGGAAAATGAGCTATGGAAACCTTAAAAATTGCCCTACTGACCACGGCCAACTTTTTCCATCCCAGAGTCTCACAGTCAATGGGTACATGCACGATACACATCACACCCGTGTGGGTTGGAAGATAAGCTATGGAAGATGAGCTATGAGCTATGGTGCCCTACTAATCACCGCCAACTTTTTCCATCCCAGAGTCTCCAGAGTCAATGGGTACATGCACGAACAACATCTCCACGCGTGTGGGTTGGAAAATGAGCTATGGAAGATGAGCTATGAGCTATGGTGCCCTACTAATCACCGCCAACTTTTTTCCATCCAGAGTCTTAGAGTCAATGGGTACATGCACGATAACATCTCCACGCGTGTGGGTTGGAAAATGAGCTATGGAAGATGAGCTATGAGCTATGTGCCCTACTAATCACCGCCAACTTTTTCCATACCAGAGTCTTAGAGTCAGTGGGTACATGCACGATAACATCTCCACGCGTGTGGGTTGGAAAATGAGCTATGGAAGATGAGCTATGAGCTATGGTGCCCTACTAATCACCGCCAACTTTTTCCATCCCAGAGTCTTAGAGTCAATGGGTACATGCACGATAACATCTCCACGCGTGTGGGTTGGAAAATGAGCTATGGAAGATGAGCTATGAGCTATGGTGCCCTACTAATCACCGCCAACTTTTTCCATCCCAGAGTCTTAGAGTCAGTGGGTACATGCACGATAACATCTCCACGCGTGTGGGTTGGAAGATGAGCTATGGAAGATGAGCTATGAGCTATGGTGCCCTAACTATCTCAACGCCAACTTTTTCCATCCCAGAGTCTCAGAGTCAATGGGTACATGCACGATAACATCACCGCCCGTGTGGATTGGAAAGATGAGCTATGGAAGCGTTCAAAAATTGCAATACTGGACCACCGCCAACTTTTTCCATCCAGAGTCTCAGAGTCAATGGGTACATGCCACGATAACATCTCCACGCGTGTGGGTTGGAAGATGAGCTATGGAAGATGAGCTATGAGCTATGGGTGCCCTACTACTCAACGCCAACTTTTTCCATCCGAGAGTCTTTATGAAGTCAATAGGTACATGCACGATAACATCACCAACCGTGTGGGTTGGAAGATGAGCTATGGAAGCGTTCAAAATTGCCCTACTGACCACCGCCAACTTTTTCCATCCCAGAGTCTCAGAGTCAATGGGTACATGCACGAATACATCTCCACGCGTGTGGGTTGGAAAATGAGCTATGGAAGATGAGCTATGAACAATGGTGCCCTACTACTCAACGCCAACTTTTTCCATCCCAGAGTCTCAGAGTCAATGGGGTACATGCACGATAACATCTCCACGCGTGTGGGTTGGAAGATGAGCTATGGAAGATGAGCTATGAGCTATGGTGCCCTACTACTCACGCCAACTTTTTCCATCCCAGAGTCCTTAGACTCAATGAGGGTACATGCACCGATAACATCTCCACGCGTGATGGGTTGGAAGATGAGCTATGGAAGATGAGCTATCAGCTATGGTGCCCACTACTAATCTACCGCCAACTTTTTCCATCCCAGAGTCTTAGAGTCAGTGGGTACACTGCACGATAACATCTCCACGCGTGTGGGTTGGAAGATGAGCTATGGAAGATGAGCTATGAGCTATGGTGCCCTACTACTCAACGCGCAACTTTTTCCATCCCAGAGTTTCAGAGTCAATGGGTACATGCACGATAACATCTCCACGCGTGTGCGTTGGAAGATGAGCTATGGAAACTTCAAAATTGCACTGCTAATCTCCTCGCCAACTTTTTCCATCCCAGAGTCTCAGAGTCAATGGGTACATGCACGAAAACATCTCCACGCGTGTGGGTTGGAAAATGAGGCTATGGAAGATGAGCTATGAGCTATGGTGCCCTATCTACTCAACGCCAACTTTTTTCCATCCCAGAGTCTCAGAGTCAATGGGTACATGCGCACGATAACATCTCCACGCGTGTGGGTTGGAAAATGAGCTATGGAAGATGAGCTATGAGCTATGGTGCCCTTACCTACTCAACGCCAACTTTTTCCATCCCAGAGTCTCAGAGTCAATGGGTACATGCACGATAACATCTCCACGCGTGTGGGTTGGAAGATGAGCTATGGAAGATGAGCTATGAGCTATGGTGCCCCTACTACTCAACGCCAACTTTTTCCATCCGAGAATCTTAGAGTCAATAGGTACACTGCACGACTAACATCACCACCCGTGTGGGTTGGAAGATGAGCTATGGAAACCCTTCAAAATTGCCCTACTAATCACCGCCAACTTTTGCCATCCCAGAGTCTCAGAGTCAATGGGTACATGCACGATAACATCTCCACGCGTGTGGGTTGGAAGATGAGCTATGAGCTATGGTTGCCCCTACTAATCACCGCCACTCTTTTTCCATCCCAGAGTCTTAGAGTCAGTGGCTAACATGCCACGATAACATCTCTCACGCGTGTGGGTTGGAAGATGAGCTATGGAAGATGAGCTATGAGCTATGGTACCCTACTAATCACCGCCAACTTTTTCCATCCCAGAGTCTCAGAGTCAATGGGTACATGCACGATAACATCACCACCCGTGTGGGTTGGAAGATGAGCTATGGAAGATGAGCTATGAGCTATGGTGCCCTACTAATCACCGCCAACTTTTTCCATCCCAGAGTCTCAGAGTCAATGGGTACATGCACGATAACATCTCCACGCGTGTGGGTTGGAAGATGAGCTATGAGCTATGGTGCCCTACTAATCACCGCCAACTTTTTCCATCCCAGAGTCTCAGAGTCAATGGGTACATGCACGATAACATCACCACCCGTGTGGGTTGGAAGATGAGCTATGAGCTATGGTGCCCTACTAATCACCGCCAACTTTTTCCATCCCAGAGTCTTAGAGTCAATAGGTACATGCACGATAACATCTCCACGCGTGTGGATTGGAAGATGAGCTATGGAAGATGAGCTATGAGCTATGGTACCCTACTAATCACCGCCAACTTTTTCCATCCCAGAGTCTCAGAGTCAATGGGTACATGCACGATAACATCACCACCCGTGTGGGTTGGAAGATGAGCTATGGAAGATGAGCTATGAGCTATGGTGCCCTACTAATCACCGCCAACTTTTTCCATCCCAGAGTCTCAGAGTCAATGGGTACATGCACGATAACATCTCCACGCGTGTGGGTTGGAAGATGAGCTATGAGCTATGGTGCCCTACTAATCACCGCCAACTTTTTCCATCCCAGAGTCTCAGAGTCAATGGGTACATGCACGATAACATCACCACCCGTGTGGGTTGGAAGATGAGCTATGAGCTATGGTGCCCTACTACTCAACGCCAACTTTTTCCATCCCAGAGTCTCAGAGTCAATGGGTACATGCACGATAACATCTCCACCCGTGTGGGTTGGAAGATGAGCTATGGAAACCTTCAAAATTGCCCTACTAATCACCGCCAACTTTTTCCATCCCAGAGTCTCAGAGTCAGTGGCTACATGCACGATAACATCTCCACGCGTGTGGGTTGGAAGATGAGCTATGGAAGATCAGCTATGAGCTATGGTGCCCTACTAATCACCGCCAACTTTTTCCATCCCAGAGTCTTAGAGTCAATGGGTACATGCACGATAATATCTCCACGCGTGTGGGTTGGAAGATGAGCTATGGAAACCTTCAAAATTGCCCTACTGACCACGGCCAACTTTTTCCATCCCATATTCTTAGAGTCAATAGGTACATGCACGATAACATCTCCACGCGTGTGGGTTGGAAGATGAGCTATGAGCTATGGTGCCCTACTAATCACCGCCAACTTTTTCCATCCCAGAGCCTTAGAGTCAGTGGGTACATTCACGATAACATCTCCACGCGTGTGGGTTGGAAGATGAGCTATGGAAGATGAGCTATGAGCTATGGTGCCCTACTAATCACCGCCAACTTTTGCCATCCCAGAGTCTCAGAGTCAATGGGTACATGCACGATAATATCTCCACGCGTGTGGGTTGGAAGATGAGCTATGGAAACCTTCAAAATTGCCCTACTGACCACGGCCAACTTTTTTCATCCCAGAGTTTCAGAGTCAATGGGTACATGCACGATAACATCTCCACGCGTGTGGGTTTTAAGATGAGCTATGGAAGATGAGCTATCAGCTATGGTGCCCTACTAATCACCGCCAACTTTTTCCATCCCAGAGTCTTAGAGTCAGTGGGTACATGCACGATAACATCTCCACGCGTGTGGGTTGGAAGATGAGCTATGAGCTATGGTGCCCTACTAATCACCGCCAACTTTTTCCATCCCAGAGTCTTAGAGTCAATGGGTACATGCACGAAAACATCTCCACGCGTGTGGGTTGGAAAATGAGCTATGGAAGATGAGCTATGAGCTATGGTGCCCTACTAATCACCGCCAACTTTTTCCATCCCAGAGTCTTAGAGTCAGTGGGTACATGCACGATAACATCTCCACGCGTGTGGGTTGGAAGATGAGCTATGGAAACCTTCAAAATTGCCCTACTAATCACCGCCAACTTTTTCCATCCCAGAGTCTCAGAGTCAATGGGTACATGCACGATAACATCACCGCCCGTGTGGATTGGAAGATGAGCTATGGAAGCGTTCAAAATTGCCCTACTGACCACCGCCAACTTTTTCCATCCCAGAGTCTCAGAGTCAATGGGTACATGCACGATAACATCTCCACGCGTGTGGGTTGGAAGATGAGCTATGAGCTATGGTGCCCTACTAATCACCGCCAACTTTTTCCATCCCAGAGTCTTAGAGTCAATGGGTACATGCACGATAATATCTCCACGCGTGTGGGTTGGAAGATCAGCTATGAGCTATGGTGCCCTACTAATCACCGCCAACTTTTTCCATCCCAGAGTCTCAGAGTCAATGGGTACATGCACGATAACATCTCCACGCGTGTGGGTTGGAAGATGAGCTATGGAAGATGAGCTATGAGCTATGGTGCCCTACTACTCAACGCCAACTTTTTCCATCCCAGAGTCTCAGAGTCAGTGGCTACATGCACGATAACATCTCCACGCGTGTGGGTTGGAAGATGAGCTATGGAAGATGAGCTATGAGCTATGGTGCCCTACTAATCATCGCCAACTTTTTCCATCCCAGAGTCTTAGAGTCAATGGGTACATGCACGATAACATCTCCACGCGTGTGGGTTGGAAGATGAGCTATGGAAGATGAGCTATGAGCTATGGTGCCCTACTACTCAACGCCAACTTTTTCCATCCCAGAGTCTCAGAGTCAATGGGTACATGCACGATAACATCTCCACGCGTGTGGGTTGGAAGATGAGCTATGGAAGATGAGCTATGAGCTATGGTGCCCTACTAATCACCGCCAACTTTTTCCATCCCAGAGTCTCAGAGTCAATGGGTACATGCACGATAACATCACCACCCGTGTGGGTTGGAAGATGAGTTATGGAAGATGAGCTATGAGCTATGGTGCCCTACTAATCACCGCCAACTTTTTCCATCCCAGAGTCTCAGAGTCAGTGGCTACATACACGATAACATCTCCACGCGTGTGGGTTGGAAGATGAGCTATGAGCTATGGTGCCCTACTAATCACCGCCAACTTTTTCCATCCCAGAGTCTTAGAGTCAGTGGGTGCATGCACGATAACATCTCCACGCGTGTGGGTTGGAAGATGAGCTATGGAAGATGAGCTATGGAGATGAGCTATGAGCTATGGTGCCCTACTACTCAACGCCAACTTTTTCCATCCCAGAGTCTCAGAGTCAGTGGCTACATGCACGATAACATCTCCACGCGTGTGGGTTGGAAGATGAGCTATGGAAGATGAGCTATGAGCTATGGTGCCCTACTAATCACCGCCAACTTTTTCCATCCCAGAGTCTTAGAGTCAATAGGTACATGCACGATAACATCTCCACGCGTGTGGGTTGGAAGATGAGCTATGGAAGATGAGCTATGAGCTATGGTGCCCTACTAATCACCGCAAACTTTTTCCATCCCAGAGTCTTAGAGTCAATGGGTACATGCACGATAACATCTCCACGCGTGTGGGTTGGAAGATGAGCTATGAGCTATGGTGCCCTACTAATCACCGCCAACTTTTTCCATCCGAGAGTCTTAGAGTCAATAGGTACATGCACGATAACATCACCACCCGTGTGGGTTGGAAGATGAGCTATGGAAACCTTCAAAATTGCCCTACTAATCACCGCCAACTTTTGCCATCCCAGAGTCTCAGAGTCAATGGGTACATGCACGATAATATCTCCACGCGTGTGGGTTGGAAGATGAGCTATGGAAACCTTCAAAATTGCCCTACTAATCACCGCCAACTTTTTCCATCCCAGAGTCTTAGAGTCAGTGGCTACATGCACGATAACATCTCCACGCGTGTGGGTTGGAAGATGAGCTATGGAAGATGAGCTATGAGCTATGGTGCCCTACTAATCACCGCCAACTTTTTCCATCCCAGAGTCTTAGAGTCAATAGGTACATGCACGATAACATCTCCACGCGTGTGGGTTGGAAGATGAGCTAGGGAAGATGAGCTATGGAAGATGAGCTATGAGCTATGGTGCCCTACTAATCACCGCCAACTTTTTCCATCCCAGAGTCTTAGAGCCAATGGGTACATGCACGATAATATCTCCACGCGTGTGGGTTGGAAGATGAGCTATGAGCTATGGTGCCCTACTAATCACCGCCAACTTTTTCCATCCGAGAGTCTTAGAGTCAATAGGTACATGCACGATAACATCACCACCCGTGTGGGTTGGAAGATGAGCTATCGAAACCTTCAAAATTTCCCTACTAATCACCGCCAACTTTTGCCATCCCAGAGTCTCAGAGTCAATGGGTACATGCACGATAATATCTCCACGCGTGTGGGTTGGAAGATGAGCTATGGAAACCTTCAAAATTGCCCTACTAATCACCGCCAACTTTTTCCATCCCAGAGTCTTAGAGTCAGTGGCTACATGCACGATAACATCTCCACGCGTGTGGGTTGGAAGATGAGCTATGGAAACCTTCAAAATTGTCCTACTAATCACCGCCAACTTTTTCCATCCCAGAGTCTTAGAGTCAGTGGCTACATGCACGATAACATCTCCACGCGTGTGGGTTGGAAGATGAGCTATGGAAACCTTCAAAATTGCCCTACTAATCACCGCCAACTTTTTCCATCCCAGAGTCTCAGAGTCAATGGGTACATGCACGATAACATCTCCACGCGTGTGGGTTGGAAGATGAGCTATGAGCTATGGTGCCCTACTAATCACCGCCAACTTTTTCCATCCCAGAGTCTTAGAGTCAGTGGGTACATGCACGATAACATCTCCACGCGTGTGGGTTGGAAGATGAGCTATGGAAAATGAGCTATGAGCTATGGTGCCCTACTACTCAACGCCAACTTTTTCCATCCCAGAGTCTCAGAGTCAGTGGCTACATGCACGATAACATCTCCACGCGTGTGGGTTGGAAGATGAGCTATGGAAGATGAGCTATGAGCTATGGTGCCCTACTAATCACCGCCAACTTTTTCCATCCCAGAGTCTTAGAGTCAAGAGGTACATGCACGATAACATCTCCACGCGTGTGGGTTGGAAGATGAGCTATGGAAGATGAGCTATGGAAGATGAGCTATGAGCTATGGTGCCCTACTAATCACCGCCAACTTTTTCCATCCCAGAGTCTTAGAGTCAATGGGTACATGCACGATAACATCTCCACGCGTGTGGGTTGGAAGATGAGCTATGGAAACCTTCAAAATTGCCCTACTAATCACCGCCAACTTTTTCCATCCCAGAGTCTCAGAGTCAATGGGTACATGCACGATAACATCACCGCCCGTGTGGATTGGAAGATGAGCTATGGAAGCGTTCAAAATTGCCCTACTGACCACCGCCAACTTTTTCCATCCCAGAGTCTCAGAGTCAATGGGTACATGCACGATAACATCTCCAAGCGTGTGGGTTGGAAGATGAGCTATGGAAGATGAGCTATGAGCTATGGTGCCCTATTAATCACCGCCAACTTTTTCCATCCCAGAGTCTTAGAGTCAGTGGGTACATGCACGATAACATCTCCACGCGTGTGGGTTGGAAGATGAGCTATGGAAACCTTCAAAATTGCCCTACTAATCACCGCCAACTTTTTCCATCCCAGAGTCTTAGAGTCAGTGGGTACATGCACGATAACATCTCCACGCGTGTGGGTTGGAAGATGAGCTATGGAAACCTTCAAAATTGCCCTACTGACCACGGCCAACTTTTTCCATCCCAGAGTCTTAGAGTCAATAGGTACATGCACGATAACATCTCCACGCGTGTGGGTTGGAAGATGAGTTATGGAAGATGAGCTATGAGCTATGGTGCCCTACTAATCACCGCCAACTTTTTCCATCCCAGAGTCTTAGAGTCAATGGGTACATGCACGATAATATCTCCACGCGTGTGGGTTGGAAGATGAGCTATGGAAGATGAGCTATGAGCTATGGTGCCCTACTAATCACCGCCAACTTTTTCCATCCCAGAGTCTTAGAGTCAATGGCTACATGCACGATAACATCTCCACGCGTGTGGGTTGGAAGATGAGCTATGGAAACCTTCAAAATTGCCCTACTAATCACCGCCAACTTTTTCCATCCCAGAGTCTTAGAGTCAGTGGCTACATGCACGATAACATCTCCACGCGTGTGGGTTGGAAGATGAGCTATGGAAACCTTCAAAATTGCCCTACTAATCACCGCCAACTTTTTCCATCCCAGAGTCTCAGAGTCAATGGGTACATGCACGATAACATCTCCACGCGTGTGGGTTGGAAGATGAGCTATGAGCTATGGTGCCCTACTAATCACCGCCAACTTTTTCCATCCCAGAGTCTTAGAGTCAGTGGGTACATGCACGATAACATCTCCACGCGTGTGGGTTGGAAGATGAGCTATGGAAAATGAGCTATGAGCTATGGTGCCCTACTACTCAACGCCAACTTTTTCCATACCAGAGTCTCAGAGTCAGTGGCTACATGCACGATAACATCTCCACGCGTGTGGGTTGGAAGATGAGCTATGGAAGATGAGCTATGAGCTATGGTGCCCTACTAATCACCGCCAACTTTTTCCATCCCAGAGTCTTAGAGTCAAGAGGTACATGCACGATAACATCTCCACGCGTGTGGGTTGGAAGATGAGCTATGGAAGATGAGCTATGAGCTATGGTGCCCTACTAATCACCGCCAACTTTTTCCATCCCAGAGTCTTAGAGTAAATGGGTACATGCACGATAACATCTCCACGCGTGTGGGTTGGAAGATGAGCTATGGAAACCTTCAAAATTGCCCTACTAATCACCGCCAACTTTTTCCATCCCAGAGTCTTAGAGTCAGTGGCTACATGCACGATAACATCTCCACGCGTGTGGGTTGGAAGATGAGCTATGGAAACCTTCAAAATTGCCCTACTAATCACCGCCAACTTTTTCCATCCCAGAGTCTCAGAGTCAATGGGTACATGCACGATAACATCTCCACGCGTGTGGGTTGGAAGATGAGCTATGAGCTATGGTGCCCTACTAATCACCGCCAACTTTTTCCATCCCAGAGTCTTAGAGTCAGTGGGTACATGCACGATAACATCTCCACGCGTGTGGGTTGGAAGATGAGCTATGGAAAATGAGCTATGAGCTATGGTGCCCTACTACTCAACGCCAACTTTTTCCATCCCAGAGTCTCAGAGTCAGTGGCTACATGCACGATAACATCTCCACGCGTGTGGGTTGGAAGATGAGCTATGGAAGATGAGCTATGAGCTATGGTGCCCTACTAATCACCGCCAACTTTTTCCATCCCAGAGTCTTAGAGTCAAGAGGTACATGCACGATAACATCTCCACGCGTGTGGGTTGGAAGATGAGCTATGGAAGATGAGCTATGAGCTATGGTGCCCTAGTAATCACCGCCAACTTTTTCCATCCCAGAGTCTTAGAGTAAATGGGTACATGCACGATAACATCTCCACGCGTGTGGGTTGGAAGATGAGCTATGGAAACCTTCAAAATTGCCCTACTAATCACCGCCAACTTTTTCCATCCCAGAGTCTTAGAGTCAGTGGCTACATGCACGATAACATCTCCACGCGTGTGGGTTGGAAGATGAGCTATGGAAACCTTCAAAATTGCCCTACTAATCACCGCCAACTTTTTCCATCCCAGAGTCTCAGAGTCAATGGGTACATGCACGATAACATCTCCACGCGTGTGGGTTGGAAGATGAGCTATGAGCTATGGTGCCCTACTAATCACCGCCAACTTTTTCCATCCCAGAGTCTTAGAGTCAGTGGGTACATGCACGATAACATCTCCACGCGTGTGGGTTGGAAGATGAGCTATGGAAAATGAGCTATGAGCTATGGTGCCCTACTACTCAACGCCAACTTTTTCCATCCCAGAGTCTCAGAGTCAGTGGCTACATGCACGATAACATCTCCACGCGTGTGGGTTGGAAGATGAGCAATGGAAGATGAGCTATGAGCTATGGTGCCCTACTAATCACCGCCAACTTTTTCCATCCCAGAGTCTCAGAGTCAATGGGTACATGCACGATAACATCTCCACGCGTGTGGGTTGGAAGATGAGCTATGGAAGATGAGCTATGGAAGATGAGCTATGAGCTATGGTGCCCTACTAATCACCGCCAACTTTTTCCATCCCAGAGTCTTAGAGTCAATGGGTACATGCACGATAACATCTCCACGCGTGTGGGTTGGAAGATGAGCTATGGAAACCTTCAAAATTGCCCTACTAATCACCGCCAACTTTTTCCATCCCAGAGTCTCAGAGTCAATGGGTACATGCACGATAACATCACCGCCCGTGTGGATTGGAAGATGAGCTATGGAAGCGTTCAAAATTGCCCTACTGACCACCGCCAACTTTTTCCATCCCAGAGTCTCAGAGTCAATGGGTACATGCACGATAACATCTCCACGCGTGTGGGTTGGAAGATGAGCTATGGAAGATGAGCTATGAGCTATGGTGCCCTATTAATCACCGCCAACTTTTTCCATCCCAGAGTCTTAGAGTCAGTGGGTACATGCACGATAACATCTCCACGCGTGTGGGTTGGAAGATGAGCTATGGAAACCTTCAAAATTGCCCTACTAATCACCGCCAACTTTTTCCATCCCAGAGTCTCAGAGTCAATGGGTACATGCACGATAACATCACCGCCCGTGTGGATTGGAAGATGAGCTATGGAAGCGTTCAAAATTGCCCTACTGACCACCGCCAACTTTTTCCATCCCAGAGTCTCAGAGTCAATGGGTACATGCACGATAACATCTCCACGCGTGTGGGTTGGAAGATGAGCTATGGAAGATGAGCTATGAGCTATGGTGCCCTATTAATCACCGCCAACTTTTTCCATCCCAGAGTCTTAGAGTCAGTGGGTACATGCACGATAACATCTCCACGCGTGTGGGTTGGAAGATGAGCTATGGAAACCTTCAAAATTGCCCTACTGACCACGGCCAACTTTTTCCATCCCTGAGTCTTAGAGTCAATAGGTACATGCACGATAACATCTCCACGCGTGTGGGTTGGAAGATGAGTTATGGAAGATGAGCTATGAGCTATGGTGCCCTACTAATCACCGCCAACTTTTTCCATCCCAGAGTCTTAGAGTCAATGGGTACATGCACGATAACATCTCCACGCGTGTGGGTTGGAAGATGAGCTATGAGCTATGGTGCCCTACTAATCACCGCCAACTTTTTCCATCCGAGAGTCTTAGAGTCAATAGGTACATGCACGATAACATCACCACCCGTGTGGGTTGGAAGATGAGCTATGGAAACCTTCAAAATTGCCGTACTAATCACCGCCAACTTTTTCCATCCCAGAGTCTCAGAGTCAATGGGTACATGCACGATAACATCTCCACGCGTGTGGGTTGGAAGATGAGCTATGGAAACCTTCAAAATTGCCCTACTAATCACCGCCAACTTTTTCCATCCCAGAGTCTCAGAGTCAATGGGTACATGCACGATAACATCACCACCCGTGTGGGTTGGAAGATGAGCTATGGAAGATGAGCTATGAGCTATGGTGCCCTACTAATCACCGCCAACTTTTTCCATCCCAGAGTCTTAGAGTCAATGGGTACATGCACGATAACATCTCCACGCGTGTGGGTTGGAAGATGAGCTATGGAAACCTTAAAGATTGCCCTGCTGACCACCGCCAACTTTTTCCATCCCAGAGTCTTAGAGTCAATGGGTACATGCACGATAACATCTCCACGCGTGTGGGTTGGAAGATGAGCTATGGAAACCTTCAAAATTGCCCTACTAATCACCGCCAACTTTTTCCATCCCAGAGTCTTAGAGTCAGTGGGTACATGCACGATAACATCTCCACGCGTGTGGGTTGGAAGATGAGCTATGGAAACCTTCAAAATTGCCCTACTGACCACGGCCAACTTTTTCCATACCAGAGTCTTAGAGTCAATAGGTACATGCACGATAACATCTCCACGCGTGTGGGTTGGAAGATGAGTTATGGAAGATGAGCTATGAGCTATGGTGCCCTACTAATCACCGCCAACTTTTTCCATCCCAGAGTCTTAGAGTCAATGGGTACATGCACGATAATATCTCCACGCGTGTGGGTTGGAAGATGAGCTATGGAAGATGAGCTATGAGCTATGGTGCCCTACTAATCACCGCCAACTTTTTCCATCCCAGAGTCTTAGAGTCAATGGGTACATGCACGATAACATCTCCACGCGTGTGGGTTGGAAGATGAGCTATGAGCTATGGTGCCCTACTAATCACCGCCAACTTTTTCCATCCGAGAGTCTTAGAGTCAATAGGTACATGCACGATAACATCACCACCCGTGTGGGTTGGAAGATGAGCTATGGAAACCTTCAAAATTGCCGTACTAATCACCGCCAACTTTTTCCATCCCAGAGTCTCAGAGTCAATGGGTACATGCACGATAACATCTCCACGCGTGTGGGTTGGAAGATGAGCTATGGAAACCTTCAAAATTGCCCTACTAATCACCGCCAACTTTTTCCATCCCAGAGTCTCAGAGTCAATGGGTACATGCACGATAACATCACCACCCGTGTGGGTTGGAAGATGAGCTATGGAAGATGAGCTATGGAAGATGAGCTATGGAAGATGAGCTATGAGCTATGGTGCCCTACTAATCACCGCCAACTTTTTCCATCCCAGAGTCTTAGAGTCAATGGGTACATGCACGATAACATCTCCACGCGTGTGGGTTGGAAGATGAGCTATGGAAACCTTAAAGATTGCCCTGCTGACCACCGCCAACTTTTTCCATCCCAGAGTCTTAGAGTCAATGGGTACATGCACGATAACATCTCCACGCGTGTGGGTTGGAAGATGAGCTATGGAAGATGAGCTATGGAAGATGAGCTATGAGCTATGGTGCCCTACTAATCACCGCCAACTTTTTCCATCCCAGAGTCTCAGAGTCAATGGGTACATGCACGATAACATCTCCACGCGTGTGGGTTGGAAGATGAGCTATGGAAGATGAGCTATGAGCTATGGTGCCCTACTAATCACCGCCAACTTTTTCCATCCCAGAGTCTCAGGGTCAATGGGTACATGCACGATAACATCTCCACGCGTGTGGGTTGGAAGATGAGCTATGGAAGATGAGCTATGGAAGATGAGCTATGAGCTATGGTGCCCTACCAATCACCGCCAACTTTTGCCATCCCAGAGTCTCAGAGTCAATGGGTACATGCACGATAATATCTCCACGCGTGTGGGTTGGAAGATGAGCTATGGAAACCTTCAAAATTGCCCTACTGACCACGGCCAACTTTTTTCATCCCAGAGTTTCAGAGTCAATGGGTACATGCACGATAACATCTCCACGCGTGTGGGTTGGAAGATGAGCTATGGAAGATGAGCTATGAGCTATGGTGCCCTACTAATCACCGCCAACTTTTTCCATCCCAGAGTCTTAGAGTCAGTGGGTACATGCACGATAACATCTTCACGCGTGTGGGTTGGAAGATGAGCTATGAGCTATGGTGCCCTACTAATCACCGCCAACTTTTTCCATCCCAGAGTCTTAGAGTCAATGGGTACATGCACGAAAACATCTCCACGCGTGTGGGTTGGAAAATGAGCTATGGAAGATGAGCTATGAGCTATGGTGCCCTACTAATCACCGCCAACTTTTTCCATCCCAGAGTCTTAGAGTCAGTGGGTACATGCACGATAACATCTCCACGCGTGTGGGTTGGAAGATGAGCTATGGAAACCTTCAAAATTGCCCTACTAATCACCGCCAACTTTTTCCATCCCAGAGTCTCAGAGTCAATGGGTACATGCACGATAACATCACCGCCCGTGTGGATTGGAAGATGAGCTATGGAAGCGTTCAAAATTGCCCTACTGACCACCGCCAACTTTTTCCATCCCAGAGTCTCAGAGTCAATGGGTACATGCACGATAACATCTCCACGCGTGTGGGTTGGAAGATGAGCTATGAGCTATGGTGCCCTACTAATCACCGCCAACTTTTTCCATCCCAGAGTCTTAGAGTCAATGGGTACATGCACGATAATATCTCCACGCGTGTGGGTTGGAAGATCAGCTATGAGCTATGGTGCCCTACTAATCACCGCCAACTTTTTCCATCCCAGAGTCTCAGAGTCAATGGGTACATGCACGATAACATCTCCACGCGTGTGGGTTGGAAGATGAGCTATGGAAGATGAGCTATGAGCTATGGTGCCCTACTAATCATCGCCAACTTTTTCCATCCCAGAGTCTTAGAGTCAATGGGTACATGCACGATAACATCTCCACGCGTGTGGGTTGGAAGATGAGCTATGGAAGATGAGCTATGAGCTATGGTGCCCTACTACTCAACGCCAACTTTTTCCATCCCAGAGTCTCAGAGTCAATGGGTACATGCACGATAACATCTCCACGCGTGTGGGTTGGAAGATGAGCTATGGAAGATGAGCTATGAGCTATGGTGCCCTACTAATCACCGCCAACTTTTTCCATCCCAGAGTCTCAGAGTCAATGGGTACATGCACGATAACATCACCACCCGTGTGGGTTGGAAGATGAGTTATGGAAGATGAGCTATGAGCTATGGTGCCCTACTAATCACCGCCAACTTTTTCCATCCCAGAGTCTCAGAGTCAGTGGCTACATGCACGATAACATCTCCACGCGTGTGGGTTGGAAGATGAGCTATGAGCTATGGTGCCCTACTAATCACCGCCAACTTTTTCCATCCCAGAGTCTTAGAGTCAGTGGGTGCATGCACGATAACATCTCCACGCGTGTGGGTTGGAAGATGAGCTATGAGCTATGGTGCCCTACTAATCACCGCCAACTTTTTCCATCCCAGAGTCTTAGAGTCAATAGGTACATGCACGATAACATCTCCACGCGTGTGGGTTGGAAGATGAGCTATGGAAGATGAGCTATGAGCTATGGTGCCCTACTAATCACCGCCAACTTTTTCCATCCCAGAGTCTTAGAGTCAATGGGTACATGCACGATAACATCTCCACGCGTGTGGGTTGGAAGATGAGCTATGAGCTATGGTGCCCTACTAATCACCGCCAACTTTTTCCATCCGAGAGTCTTAGAGTCAATAGGTACATGCACGATAACATCACCACCCGTGTGGGTTGGAAGATGAGCTATGGAAACCTTCAAAATTGCCCTACTAATCACCGCCAACTTTTGCCATCCCAGAGTCTCAGAGTCAATGGGTACATGCACGATAATATCTCCACGCGTGTGGGTTGGAAGATGAGCTATGGAAACCTTCAAAATTGCCCTACTAATCACCGCCAACTTTTTCCATCCCAGAGTCTTAGAGTCAGTGGCTACATGCACGATAACATCTCCACGCGTGTGGGTTGGAAGATGAGCTATGGAAACCTTCAAAATTGCCCTACTAATCACCGCCAACTTTTTCCATCCCAGAGTCTTAGAGTCAATGGGTACATGCACGATAACATCTCCACGCGTGTGGGTTGGAAGATGAGCTATGGAAGATGAGCTATGGAAGATGAGCTATGAGCTATGATGCCCTACTAATCACCGCCAACTTTTTCCATCCCAGAGTCTTAGAGTCAATGGGTACATGCACGATAACATCTCCACGCGTGTGGGTTGGAAGATGAGCTATGAGCTATGGTGCCCTACTAATCACCGCCAACTTTTTCCATCCGAGAGTCTTAGAGTCAATAGGTACATGCACGATAACATCACCACCCGTGTGGGTTGGAAGATGAGCTATGGAAACCTTCAAAATTGCCCTACTAATCACCGCCAACTTTTGCCATCCCAGAGTCTCAGAGTCAATGGGTACATGCACGATAATATCTCCACGCGTGTGGGTTGGAAGATGAGCTATGGAAACCTTCAAAATTGCCCTACTAATCACCGCCAACTTTTTCCATCCCAGAGTCTTAGAGTCAGTGGCTACATGCACGATAACATCTCCACGCGTGTGGGTTGGAAGATGAGCTATGGAAACCTTCAAAATTGCCCTACTAATCACCGCCAACTTTTTCCATCCCAGAGTCTTAGAGTCAGTGGGTACATGCACGATAACATCACCACCCGTGTGGGTTGGAAGATGAGTTATGGAAGATGAGCTATGAGCTATGGTGCCCTACTAATCACCGCCAACTTTTTCCATCCCAGAGTCTCAGAGTCAATGGGTACATGCACGATAACATCTCCACGCGTGTGGGTTGGAAGATGAGCTATGAGCTATGGTGCCCTACTAATCACCGTCAACTTTTTCCATCCCAGAGTCTTAGAGTCAGTGGGTACATGCACGATAACATCTCCACGCGTGTGGGTTGGAAGATGAGCTATGGAAAATGAGCTATGAGCTATGGTGCCCTACTACTCAACGCCAACTTTTTCCATCCCAGAGTCTCAGAGTCAGTGGCTACATGCACGATAACATCTCCACGCGTGTGGGTTGGAAGATGAGCTATGGAAGATGAGCTATGAGCTATGGTGCCCTACTAATCACCGCCAACTTTTTCCATCCCAGAGTCTTAGAGTCAAGAGGTACATGCACGATAACATCTCCACGCGTGTGGGTTGGAAGATGAGCTATGAGCTATGGTGCCCTACTAATCACCGTCAACTTTTTCCATCCCAGAGTCTTAGAGTCAGTGGGTACATGCACGATAACATCTCCACGCGTGTGGGTTGGAAGATGAGCTATGGAAAATGAGCTATGAGCTATGGTGCCCTACTACTCAACGCCAACTTTTTCCATCCCAGAGTCTCAGAGTCAGTGGCTACATGCACGATAACATCTCCACGCGTGTGGGTTGGAAGACGAGCTATGGAAGATGAGCTATGAGCTATGGTGCCCTACTAATCACCGCCAACTTTTTCCATCCCAGAGTCTTAGAGTCAATGGGTACATGCACGATAACATCTCCACGCGTGTGGGTTGGAAGATGAGCTATGGAAACCTTCAAAATTGCCCTACTAATCACCGCCAACTTTTTCCATCCCAGAGTCTCAGAGTCAATGGGTACATGCACTATAACATCACCGCCCGTGTGGATTGGAAGATGAGCTATGGAAGCGTTCAAAATTGCCCTACTGACCACCGCCAACTTTTTCCATCCCAGAGTCTCAGAGTCAATGGGTACATGCACGATAACATCTCCACGCGTGTGGGTTGGAAGATGAGCTATGGAAGATGAGCTATGAGCTATGGTGCCCTATTAATCACCGCCAACTTTTTCCATCCCAGAGTCTTAGAGTCAGTGGGTACATGCACGATAACATCTCCACGCGTGTGGGTTGGAAGATGAGCTATGGAAACCTTCAAAATTGCCCTACTGACCACGGCCAACTTTTTCCATCCCAGAGTCTTAGAGTCAATAGGTACATGCACGATAACATCTCCACGCGTGTGGGTTGGAAGATGAGTTATGGAAGATGAGCTATGAGCTATGGTGCCCTACTAATCACCGCCAACTTTTTCCATCCCAGAGTCTTAGAGTCAATGGGTACATGCACGATAATATTTCCACGCGTGTGGGTTGGAAGATGAGCTATGGAAGATGAGCTATGAGCTATGGTGCCCTACTAATCACCGCCAACTTTTTCCATCCCAGAGTCTTAGAGTCAATGGGTACATGCACGATAACATCTCCACGCGTGTGGGTTGGAAGATGAGCTATGAGCTATGGTGCCCTACTAATCACCGCCAACTTTTTCCATCCGAGAGTCTTAGAGTCAAAAAGTACATGCACGATAACATCACCACCCGTGTGGGTTGGAAGATGAGCTATGGAAACCTTCAAAATTGCCGTACTAATCACCGCCAACTTTTTCCATCCCAGAGTCTCAGAGTCAATGGGTACATGCACGATAACATCTCCACGCGTGTGGGTTGGAAGATGAGCTATGGAAACCTTCAAAATTGCCCTACTAATCACCGCCAACTTTTTCCATCCCAGAGTCTCAGAGTCAATGGGTACATGCACGATAACATCACCACCCGTGTGGGTTGGAAGATGAGCTATGGAAGATGAGCTATGGAAGATGAGCTATGGAAGATGAGCTATGAGCTATGGTGCCCTACTAATCACCGCCAACTTTTTCCATCCCAGAGTCTTAGAGTCAATGGGTACATGCACGATAACATCTCCACGCGTGTGGGTTGGAAGATGAGCTATGGAAACCTTAAAGATTGCCCTGCTGACCACCGCCAACTTTTTCCATCCCAGAGTCTTAGAGTCAATGGGTACATGCACGATAACATCTCCACGCGTGTGGGTTGGAAGATGAGCTATGGAAGATGAGCTATGGAAGATGAGCTATGGAAGATGAGCTATGAGCTATGGTGCCCTACTAATCACCGCCAACTTTTTCCATCCCAGAGTCTCAGAGTCAGTGGCTACATGCACGATAACATCTCCACGCGTGTGGGTTGGAAGATGAGCTATGGAAGATGAGCTATGAGCTATGGTGCCCTACTAATCACCGCCAACTTTTTCCATCCCAGAGTCTTAGAGTCAGTGGCTACATGCACGATAACATCTCCACGCGTGTGGGTTGGAAGATGAGCTATGGAAGATGAGCTATGAGCTATGGTGCCCTACTAATCACCGCCAACTTTTTCCATCCCAGAGTCTTAGAGTCAATGGGTACATGCACGATAACATCTCCACGCGTGTGGGTTGGAAGATGAGCTATGGAAGATGAGCTATGAGCTATGGTGCCCTACTACTCAACGCCAACTTTTTCCATCCCAGAGTCTCAGAGTCAATGGGTACATGCACGATAACATCACCGCCCGTGTGGATTGGAAGATGAGCTATGGAAGCGTTCAATATTGCCCTACTGACCACCGCCAACTTTTTCCATCCCAGAGTCTCAGAGTCAATGGGTACATGCACGATAACATCTCCACGCGTGTGGGTTGGAAGATGAGCTATGGAAGATGAGCTATGAGCTATGGTGCCCTACTAATCACCGCCAACTTTTTCCATCCCAGAGTCTCAGAGTCAATGGGTACATGCACGATAACATCACCGCCCGTGTGGGTTGGAAGATGAGCTATGAGCTATGGTGCCCTACTAATCACCGCCAACTTTTTCCATCCGAGAGTCTTAGAGTCAATAGGTACATGCACGATAACATCACCACCCGTGTGGGTTGGAAGATGAGCTATGGAAACCTTCAAAATTGCCCTACTAATCACCGCCAACTTTTGCCATCCCAGAGTCTCAGAGTCAATGGGTACATGCACGATAACATCTCCACGCGTGTGGGTTGGAAGATGAGCTATGGAAGATGAGCTATGAGCTATGGTGCCCTACTAATCACCGCCAACTTTTTCCATCCCAGAGTCTCAGAGTCAATGGGTACATGCACGAAAACATCTCCACGCGTGTGGGTTGGAAAATGAGCTATGGAAGATGAGCTATGAGCTATGGTGCCCTACTAATCACCGCCAACTTTTTCCATCCCAGAGTCTCAAAGTCAATGGGTACATGCACGATAACATCTCCACGCGTGTGGGTTGGAAGATGAGCTATGGAAGATGAGCTATGGAAGATGAGCTATGGAAGATGAGCTATGAGCTATGGTGCCCTACTAATCACCGCCAACTTTTTCCATCCCAGAGTCTTAGAGTCAATGGGTACATGCACGATAACATCACCACCCGTGTGGGTTGGAAGATGAGCTATGAAAGATGAGCTATGGAAGATGAGCTATGAGCTATGGTGCCCTACTAATCACCGCCAACTTTTTCCATCCCAGAGTCTTAGAGTCACGATAACATCTCCACGCGTGTGGGTTGGAAGATGAGCTATGGAAACCTTCAAAATTGCCCTACTAATCACCGCCAACTTTTTCCATCCCAGAGTCTTAGAGTCAATGGGTACATGCACGATAACATCTCCACGCGTGTGGGTTGGAAGATGAGCTATGGAAACCTTCAAAATTGCCCTACTTATCACCGCCAACTTTTTCCATCCCAGAGTCTCAGAGTCAATGGGTACATGCACGATAACATCTCCACGCGTGTGGGTTGGAAGATGAGCTATGGAAGATGAGCTATGAGCTATGGTGCCCTACTACTCAACGCCAACTTTTTCCATCCGAGAGTCTTAGAGTCAATAGGTACATGCACGATAACATCACCAACCGTGTGGGTTGGAAGATGAGCTATGGAAGATGAGCTATGAGCTATGGTGTCCTACTAATCACCGCCAACTTTTTCCATCCCAGAGTCTTAGAGTCAGTGGGTACATGCACGATAACATCTCCACGCGTGTGGGTTGGAAGATGAGCTATGGAAACCTTCAAAATTGCCCTACTAATCGACGCCAACTTTTTCCATCCCAGAGTCTCAGAGTCAATGGGTACATGCACGAAAACATCTCCACGCGTGTGGGTTGGAAGATGAGCTATGGAAGATGAGCTATGGAAGATGAGCTATGAGCTATGGTACCCTACTAATCACCGCCAACTTTTTCCATCCCAGAGTCTCAGAGTCAATGGGTACATGCACGATAACATCTCCACGCGTGTGGGTTGGAAGATGAGCTATGGAAGATAAGCTATGAGCTATGGTGCCCTACTAATCACCGCCAACTTTTTCCATCCCAGAGTCTCAGAGTCAATGGGTACATGCACGATAACATCTCCACGCGTGTGGGTTGGAAGATGAGCTATGGAAGATGAGCTATGGAAGATGAGCTATGAGCTATGGTGCCCTACTAATCACCGCCAACTTTTTCCATCCCAGAGTCTTAGAGTCAGTGGGTACATGCACGATAACATCTCCACGCGTGTGGGTTGGAAGATGAGCTATGGAAACCTTCAAAATTGCCCTACTAATCACCGCCAACTTTTTCCATCCCAGAGTCTTAGAGTCAGTGGGTACATGCACGATAACATCTCCACGCGTGTGGGTTGGAAGATGAGCTATGGAAACCTTCAAAATTGCCCTACTGACCACGGCCAACTTTTTCCATCCCAGAGTCTTAGAGTCAATAGGTACATGCACGATAACATCTCCACGCGTGTGGGTTGGAAGATGAGTTATGGAAGATGAGCTATGAGCTATGGTGCCCTACTAATCACCGCCAACTTTTTCCATCCCAGAGTCTTAGAGTCAATGGGTACATGCACGATAATATCTCCACGCGTGTGGGTTGGAAGATGAGCTATGGAAACCTTCAAAATTGCCCTACTGACCACGGCCAACTTTTTCCATCCGAGAGTCTTAGAGTCAATAGGTACATGCACGATAACATCTCCACGCGTGTGGGTTGGAAGATGAGCTATGGAAGATCAGCTATGAGCTATGGTGCCCTACTAATCACCGCCAACTTTTTCCATCCCAGAGTCTTAGAGTCAATAGGTACATGCACGATAACATCTCCATGCGTGTGGGTTGGAAAATGAGCTATGGAAGATGAGCTATGAGCTATGGTACCCTACTAATCACCGCCAACTTTTTCCATCCCAGAGTCTCAGAGTCAATGGGTACATGCACGATAACATCTCCACGCGTGTGGGTTGGAAGATGAGTTATGGAAGATGAGCTATGAGCTATGGTGCCCTACTAATCACCACCAACTTTTTCCATCCCAGAGTCTTAGAGTCAGTGGGTACATGCACGATAACATCTCCACGCGTGTGGGTTGGAAGATGAGCTATGGAAGATGAGCTATGAGCTATGGTGCCCTACTACTCAACGCCAACTTTTTCCATCCCAGAGTCTCAGAGTCAATGGGTACATGCACGATAACATCTCCACGCGTGTGGGTTGGAAGATGAGCTATGGAAACCTTCAAAATTGCCCTACTAATCACCGCCAACTTTTTCCATCCCAGAGTCTCAGAGTCAATGGGTACATGCACGAAAACATCTCCACGCGTGTGGGTTGGAAAATGAGCTATGGAAGATGAGCTATGAGCTATGGTGCCCTACTACTCAACGCCAACTTTTTCCATCCCACAGTCTCAGAGTCAATGGGTACATGCACGATAACATCTCCACGCGTGTGGGTTGGAAGATGAGCTATGGAAGATGAGCTATGAGCTATGGTACCCTACTAATCACCGCCAACTTTTTCCATCCCAGAGTCTCAGAGTCAATGGGTACATGCACGATAACATCTCCACGTGTGTGGGTTGGAAGATGAGTTATGGAAGATGAGCCATGAGCTATGGTGCCCTACTAATCACCGCCAACTTTTTCCATCCCAGAGTCTTAGAGTCAGTGGGTACATGCACGATAACATCTCCACGCGTGTGGGTTGGAAGATGAGCTATGGAAACCTTCAAAATTGCCCTACTAATCACCGCCAACTTTTTCCATCCCAGAGTCTCAGAGTCAATGGGTACATGCACGATAACATCTCCACGCGTGTGGGTTGGAAGATGAGTTATGGAAGATGAGCTATGAGCTATGGTGCCCTAATAATCACCGCCAACTTTTTCCATCCCAGAGTCTTAGAGTCAGTGGGTACATGCACGATAACATCTCCACGCGTGTGGGTTGGAAAATGAGCTATGGAAGATGAGCTATGAGCTATGGTGCCCTACTAATCACCGCCAACTTTTTCCATCCCAGAGTCTTAGAGTCAATGGGTACATGCACGATAACATCTCCACGCGTGTGGGTTGGAAGATGAGCTATGGAAGATGAGCTATGAGCTTTGGTGCTCTACTAATCACCGCCAACTTTTTCCATCCCAGAGTCTTAGAGTCAGTGGGTACATGCACGATAACATCTCCACGCGTGTGGGTTGGAAGATAAGCTATGGAAACCATCAAAATTGCCCTACTAATCACCGCCAACTTTTTCCATCCCAGAGTCTCAGAGTCAATGGGTACATGCACGAAAACATCTCCACGCGTGTGGGTTGGAAAATGAGCTATGGAAGATGAGCTATGAGCTATGGTACCCTTCTAATCACCGCCAACTTTTTCCATCCCAGAGTCTCAGAGTCAATGGGTACATGCACGATAACATCTCCACGCGTGTGGGTTGGAAGATGAGTTATTTAAGATGAGCTTTGAGCTATGGTGCCCTACTACTCAACGCCAACTTTTTCCATCCCAGAGTCTAAGAGTCAATGGGTACATGCACGATAACATCTCCACGCGTGTGGGTTGGAAGATGAGCTATGGAAGATGAGCTATGAGCTATGGTGCCCTACTACTCAACGCCAACTTTTTCCATCCGAGAGTCTTAGAGTCAATAGGTACATGCACGATAACATCACCACCCGTGTGGGTTGGAAGATGAGCTATGGAAACCTTCAAAATTGCCCTACTAATCACCGCCAACTTTTGCCATCCCAGAGTCTCAGAGTCAATGGGTACATGCACGATAACATCTCCACGCGTGTGGGTTGGAAGATGAGCTATGAGCTATGGTGCCCTACTAATCACCGCCAACTTTTTCCATCCCAGAGTCTTAGAGTCAATGGGTACATGCACGATAACATCTCCACGCGTGTGGGTTGGAAAATGAGCTATGGAAGATGAGCTATGAGCTATGGTGCCCTACTACTCAACGCCAACTTTTTCCATCCCAGAGTCTCAGAGTCAATGGGTACATGCACGATAACATCTCCACGCGTGTGGGTTGGAAGATGAGCTATGGAAGATGAGCTATGAGCTATGGTACCCTACTAATCACCGCCAACTTTTTCCATCCCAGAGTCTCAGAGTCAATGGGTACATGCACGATAACATCTCCACGCGTGTGGGTTGGAAGATGAGTTATTTAAGATGAGCTATGAGCTATGGTACCCTACTAATCACCGCCAACTTTTTCCATCCCAGAGTCTCAGAGTCAATGGGTACATGCACGATAACATCTCCACGCGTGTGGTTTGGAAGATGAGCTATGAGCTATGGTGCCCTACTAATCACCGCCAACTTTTTCCATCCCAGAGTCTTAGAGTCAATGGGTACATGCACGATAACATCTCCACGCGTGTGGGTTGGAAAATGAGCTATGGAAGATGAGCTATGAGCTATGGTGCCCTACTACTCAACGCCAACTTTTTCCATCCCAGAGTCTCAGAGTCAATGGGTACATGCACGATAACATCTCCACGCGTGTGGGTTGGAAGATGAGCTATGGAAACCTTCAAAATTGCCCTACTAATCACCGCCAACTTTTTCCATCCCAGAGTCTCAGAGTCAATGGGTACATGCACGAAAACATCTCCACGCGTGTGGGTTGGAAAATGAGCTATGGAAGATGAGCTATGAGCTATGGTGCCCTACTACTCAACGCCAACTTTTTCCATCCCAGAGTCTCAGAGTCAATGGGTACATGCACGATAACATCTCCACGCGTGTGGGTTGGAAGATGAGCTATGGAAGATGAGCTATGAGCTATGGTGCCCTACTAATCACCGCCAACTTTTTCCATCCCAGAGTCTCAGAGTCAATGGGTACATGCACGATAACATCTCCACGCGTGTGGGTTGGAAGATGAGCTATGGAAGATGAGCTATGAGCTATGGTGCCCTACTAATCACCGCCAACTTTTTCCATCCCAGAGTCTTAGAGTCAGTGGCTACATGCACGATAACATCTCCACGCGTGTGGGTTGGAAGATGAGCTATGGAAGATGAGCTATGAGCTATGGTGCCCTACTAATCACCGCCAACTTTTTCCATCCCAGAGTCTTAGAGTCAATGGGTACATGCACGATAACATCTCCACGCGTGTGGGTTGGAAGATGAGCTATGGAAGATGAGCTATGAGCTATGGTGCCCTACTAATCACCGCCAACTTTTTCCATCCCAGAGTCTTAGAGTCAATGGGTACATGCACGATAACATCTCCACGCGTGTGGGTTGGAAGATGAGCTATGAGCTATGGTGCCCTACTAATCACCGCCAACTTTTTCCATCCCAGAGTCTTAGAGTCAGTGGGTACATGCACGATAACATCTCCACGCGTGTGGGTTGGAAGATGAGCTATGGAAGATGAGCTATGAGCTATGGTGCCCTACTAATCACCGCCAACTTTTTCTATCCCAGAGTCTCAGAGTCAATGGGTACATGCACGATAACATCTCCACGCGTGTGGGTTGGAAGATGAGCTATGGAAGATGAGCTATGGAAGATGAGCTATGAGCTATGGTGCCCTACTAATCACCGCCAACTTTTTCCATCCCAGAGTCTTAGAGTCAGTGGGTACATGCACGATAACATCTCCACGCGTGTGGGTTGGAAGATGAGCTATGGAAACCTTCAAAATTGCCCTACTAATCACCGCCAACTTTTTCCATCCCAGAGTCTTAGAGTCAGTGGGTACATGCACGATAACATCTCCACGCGTGTGGGTTGGAAGATGAGCTATGGAAGATGAGCTATGGAAGATGAGCTATGAGCTATGGTGCCCTACTAATCACCGCCAACTTTTTCCATCCCAGAGTCTTAGAGTCAATGGGTACATGCACGATAACATCTCCACGCGTGTGGGTTGAAAGATGAGCTATGGAAACCTTCAAAATTGCCCTACTAATCACCGCCAACTTTTTCCATCCCAGAGTCTCAGAGTCAATGGGTACATGCACGAAAACATCTCCACGCGTGTGGGTTGGAAAATGAGCTATGGAAGATGAGCTATGAGCTATGGTGCCCTACTACTCAACGCCAACTTTTTCCATCCCAGAGTCTCAGAGTCAATGGGTACATGCACGATAACATCTCCACGCGTGTGGGTTGGAAGATGAGCTATGGAAACCTTCAAAATTGCCCTACTAATCACCGCCAACTTTTTCCATCCCAGAGTCTCAGAGTCAATGGGTACATGCACGATAACATCTCCACGCGTGTGGGTTGGAAGATGAGCTATAGAAGATGAGCTATGAGCTATGGTGCCCTACTAATCACCGCCAACTTTTTCCATCCCAGAGTCTTAGAGTCAGTGGGTACATGCAAGATAACATCTCCACGCGTGTGGGTTGGAAGATGAGCTATGGAAGATGAGCTTTGAGCTATGGTGCCCTACTAATCACCGCCAACTTTTGCCATCCCAGAGTCTCAGAGTCAATGGGTACATGCACGATAACATCACCACCCGTGTGGGTTGGAAGATGAGCTATGGAAACCTTAAAAATTGCCCTGCTGACCACCGCCAACTTTTTCCATCCCAGAGTCTTAGAGTCAGTGGGTACATGCACGATAACATCTCCACCCGTGTGGGTTGGAAGATGAGCTATGGAAGATGAGCTATGGAAGATGAGCTATGAGCTATGGTGCCCTACTAATCACCGCCAACTTTTTCCATCCCAGAGTCTTAGAGTCAATGGGTACATGCACGATAATATCTCCACGCGTGTGGTTGGAAGATGAGTTATGGAAGATGAGCTATGAGCTATGGTGCCCTACTAATCACCACCAACTTTTTCCATCCCAGAGTCTTAGAGTCAATGGGTACATGCACGATAACATCTCCACGCGTGTGGGTTGGAAGATGAGCTATGGAAACCTTCAAAATTGCCCTACTGACCACGGCCAACTTTTTCCATCCGAGAGTCTTAGAGTCAATAGGTACATGCACGATAACATCTCCACGCGTGTGGGTTGGAAGATGAGCTATGGAAGATCAGCTATGAGCTATGGTGCCCTACTAATCACCGCCAACTTTTTCCATCCCAGAGTCTTAGAGTCAATAGGTACATGCACGATAACATCTCCACGCGTGTGGGTTGGAAAATGAGCTATGGAAGATGAGCTATGAGCTATGGTACCCTACTAATCACCGCCAACTTTTTCCATCCCAGAGTCTCAGAGTCAATGGGTACATGCACGATAACATCTCCACGCGTGTGGGTTGGAAGATGAGCTATGGAAACCTTAAAAATTGCCCTGCTGACCACCGCCAACTTTCTCCATCCCAGAGTCTTAGAGTCAATAGGTACATGCACGATAACATCTCCACGCGTGTGGGTTGGAAGATGAGCTATGAGCTATGGTGCCCTACTAATCACCGCCAACTTTTTCCATCCCAGAGTCTCAGAGTCAATGGGTATATGCACGATAACATCTCCACGCGTGTGGGTTGGAAGATGAGCTATGAGCTATGGTGCCCTACTAATCACCGCCAACTTTTTCCATCCCAGAGTCTTAGAGTCAATAGGTACATGCACTATAACATCT
The DNA here is from genome assembly GCA_916610145.1 of Eristalis arbustorum. Lineage (NCBI taxonomy): Eukaryota > Metazoa > Arthropoda > Insecta > Diptera > Syrphidae > Eristalis > Eristalis arbustorum. The sequence continues at coordinate 64,432 of CAKAIZ010000362.1, read as the reverse complement.
CCACGCGTGTGGGTTGGAAGATGAGCTATGGAAACCTTCAAAACTGCCCTACTGACCACGGCCAACTTTTTCCATCCCAGATTCTTAGAGTCAATAGGTACATGCACGATAACATCTCCACGCGTGTGGGTTGGAAGATGAGCTATGGAAACCTTCAAAATTGCCCTACTGACCACGGCCAACTTTTTCCATCCCAGAGTCTTAGAGTCAATAGGTACATGCACGATAACAACTCCACGCGTGTGGGTTGGAAGATGAGCTATGGAAGATGAGCTATGAGCTATGGTGCCCTACTAATCACCGCCAACTTTTTCCATCCCAGAGTCTTAGAGTCAATGGGTACATGCACGATAACATCTCCACGCGTGTGGGTTGGAAGATGAGCTATGGAAGATGAGCTATGAGCTATGGTGCCCTACTAATCACCGCCAACTTTTTCCATCCCAGAGTCTTAGAGTCAGTGGGTACATGCACGATAACATCTCCACGCGTGTGGGTTGGAAGATGAGCTATGGAAGATGAGCTATGAGCTATGGTGCCCTACTAATCACCGCCAACTTTTTCCATCCCAGAGTCTTAGAGTCAGTGGGTACATGCACGGTAACATCTCCACGCGTGTGGGTTGGAAGATGAGCTATGGAAGATGAGCTATGGAAGATGAGCTATGAGCTATGGTGCCCTACTAATCACCGCCAACTTTTTCCATCCCAGAGTCTTAGAGTCAATGGGTACATGCACGATAACATCTCCACGCGTGTGGGTTGGAAGATGAGCTATGAGCTATGGTGCCCTACTAATCACCGCCAACTTTTTCCATCCCAGAGTCTTAGAGTCAGTGGGTACATGCACGATAACATCTCCACGCGTGTGGGTTGGAAGATGAGCTATGGAAGATGAGCTATGAGCTATGGTGCCCTACTAATCACCGCCAACTTTTTCCATCCCAGAGTCTTAGAGTCAATGGGTACATGCACGATAACATCTCCACGCGTGTGGGTTGGAAGATGAGCTATGAGCTATGGTGCCCTACTAATCACCGCCAACTTTTTCCATCCCAGAGTCTTAGAGTCAGTGGGTACATGCACGATAACATCTCCACGCGTGTGGGTTGGAAGATGAGCTATGGAAGATGAGCTATGAGCTATGGTGCCCTACTAATCACCGCCAACTTTTTCCATCCCAGAGTCTCAGAGTCAATGGGTACATGCACGATAACATCTCCACGCGTGTGGGTTGGAAGATGAGCTATGAGCTATGGTGCCCTACTAATCACCGCCAACTTTTTCCATCCCAGAGTCTTAGAGTCAGTGGGTACATGCACGATAACATCTCCACGCGTGTGGGTTGGAAGATGAGCTATGGAAGATGAGCTATGAGCTATGGTGCCCTACTAATCACCGCCAACTTTTTCTATCCCAGAGTCTCAGAGTCAACGGGTACATGCACGATAACATCTCCACGCGTGTGGGTTGGAAGATGAGCTATGGAAGATGAGCTATGGAAGATGAGCTATGAGCTATGGTGCCCTACTAATCACCGCCAACTTTTTCCATCCCAGAGTCTTAGAGTCAGTGGGTACATGCACGATAACATCTCCACGCGTGTGGGTTGGAAGATGAGCTATGGAAACCTTCAAAATTGCCCTACTAATCACCGCCAACTTTTTCCATCCCAGAGTCTTAGAGTCAGTGGGTACATGCACGATAACATCTCCACGCGTGTGGGTTGGAAGATGAGCTATGGAAGATGAGCTATGGAAGATGAGCTATGAGCTATGGTGCCCTACTAATCACCGCCAACTTTTTCCATCCCAGAGTCTTAGAGTCAATGGGTACATGCACGATAACATCTCCACGCGTGTGGGTTGGAAGATGAGCTATGGAAACCTTCAAAATTGCCCTACTAATCACCGCCAACTTTTTCCATCCCAGAGTCTCAGAGTCAATGGGTACATGCACGAAAACATCTCCACGCGTGTGGGTTGGAAAATGAGCTATGGAAGATGAGCTATGGGCTATGGTGCCCTACTACTCAACGCCAACTTTTTCCATCCCAGAGTCTCAGAGTCAATGGGTACATGCACGATAACATCTCCACGCGTGTGGGTTGGAAGATGAGCTATGGAAACCTTCAAAATTGCCCTACTAATCACCGCCAACTTTTTCCATCCCAGAGTCTCAGAGTCAATGGGTACATGCACGATAACATCTCCACGCGTGTGGGTTGGAAGATGAGCTATGGAAGATGAGCTATGAGCTATGGTGCCCTACTAATCACCGCCAACTTTTTCCATCCCAGAGTCTTAGAGTCAGTGGGTACATGCAAGATAACATCTCCACGCGTGTGGGTTGGAAGATGAGCTATGGATGATGAGCTTTGAGCTATGGTGCCCTACTAATCACCGCCAACTTTTGCCATCCCAGAGTCTCAGAGTCAATGGGTACATGCACGATAACATCACCACCCGTGTGGGTTGGAAGATGAGCTATGGAAACCTTAAAAATTGCCCTGCTGACCACCGCCAACTTTTTCCATCCCAGAGTCTTAGAGTCAGTGGGTACATGCACGATAACATCTCCACCCGTGTGGGTTGGAAGATGAGCTATGGAAGATGAGCTATGGAAGATGAGCTATGAGCTATGGTGCCCTACTAATCACCGCCAACTTTTTCCATCCCAGAGTCTTAGAGTCAATGGGTACATGCACGATAATATCTCCACGCGTGTGGTTGGAAGATGAGTTATGGAAGATGAGCTATGAGCTATGGTGCCCTACTAATCACCGCCAACTTTTTCCATCCCAGAGTCTTAGAGTCAATGGGTACATGCACGATAACATCTCCACGCGTGTGGGTTGGAAGATGAGCTATGGAAACCTTCAAAATTGCCCTACTGACCACGGCCAACTTTTTCCATCCGAGATTCTTAGAGTCAATAGGTACATGCACGATAACATCTCCACGCGTGTGGGTTGGAAGATGAGCTATGGAAGATCAGCTATGAGCTATGGTGCCCTACTAATCACCGCCAACTTTTTCCATCCCAGAGTCTTAGAGTCAATAGGTAAATGCACGATAACATCTCCACGCGTGTGGGTTGGAAAATGAGCTATGGAAGATGAGCTATGAGCTATGGTACCCTACTAATCACCACCAACTTTTTCCATCCCAGAGTCTCAGAGTCAATGGGTACATGCACGATAACATCTCCACGCGTGTGGGTTGGAAGATGAGCTATGGAAACCTTAAAAATTGCCCTGCTGACCACCGCCAACTTTTTCCATCCCAGAGTCTTAGAGTCAATAGGTACATGCACGATAACATCTCCACGCGTGTGGGTTGGAAGATGAGCTATGAGCTATGGTGCCCTACTAATCACCGCCAACTTTTTCCATCCCAGAGTCTCAGAGTCAATGGGTATATGCACGATAACATCTCCACGCGTGTGGGTTGGAAGATGAGCTATGAGCTATGGTGCCCTACTAATCACCGCCAACTTTTTCCATCCCAGAGTCTTAGAGTCAATAGGTACATGCACGATAACATCTCCACGCGTGTGGGTTGGAAGATGAGCTATGAGCTATGGTGCCCTACTAATCACCGCCAACTTTTTCCATCCCAGAGTCTCAGAGTCAATGGGTATATGCACGATAACATCTCCACGCGTGTGGGTTGGAAGATGAGCTATGAGCTATGGTGCCCTACTAATCACCGCCAACTTTTTCCATCCCAGAGTCTCAGAGTCAATGGGTACATGCACGATAACATCTCCACGCGTGTGGGTTGGAAAATGAGCTATGGAAGATGAGCTTTGAGCTATGGTGCCCTACTAATCACCGCCAACTTTTGCCATCCCAGAGTCTCAGAGTCAATGGGTACATGCACGATAACATCTCCACGCGTGTGGGTTGGAAGATGAGCTATGGAAGATGAGCTATGGAAGATGAGCTATGAGCTATGGTGCCCTACTAATCACCGCCAACTTTTTCCATCCCAGAGTCTTAGAGTCAGTGGCTACATGCACGATAACATCTCCACGCGTGTGGGTTGGAAGATGAGCTATGGAAGATGAGCTATGGAAGATGAGCTATGGAAGATGAGCTATGAGCTATGGTGCCCTACTAATCACCGCCAACTTTTTCCATCCCAGAGTCTTAGAGTCAGTGGGTACATGCACGATAACATCTCCACGCGTGTGGGTTGGAAGATGAGCTATGGAAACCTTCAAAATTGCCCTACTAATCACCGCCAACTTTTTCCATCCCAGAGTCTCAGAGTCAATGGGTACATGCACGAAAACATCTCCACGCGTGTGGGTTGGAAAATGAGCTATGGAAGATGAGCTATGAGCTATGGTGCCCTACTAATCACCGCCAACTTTTTCCATCCCAGAGTCTCAGAGTCAATGGGTACATGCACGATAACATCTCCACGCGTGTGGGTTGGAAAATGAGCTATGGAAGATGAGCTTTGAGCTATGGTGCCCTACTAATCACCGCCAACTTTTGCCATCCCAGAGTCTCAGAGTCAATGGGTACATGCACGATAACATCTCCACGCGTGTGGGTTGGAAGATGAGCTATGGAAACCTTCAAAATTGCCCTACTAATCACCGCCAACTTGTTCCATCCCAGAGTCTTAGAGTCAATGGGTACATGCACGATAACATCTCCACGCGTGTGGGTTGGAAGATGAGCTATGGAAACCTTCAAAATTGCCCTACTAATCACCGCCAACTTTTTCCATCCCAGAGTCTCAGAGTCAATGGGTACATGCACGATAACATCTCCACGCGTGTGGGTTGGAAAATGAGCTATGGAAGATGAGCTATGAGCTATGGTGCCCTACTAATCACCGCCAACTTTTTCCATCCCAGAGTCTCAGAGTCAATGGGTACATGCACGATAACATCTCCACGCGTGTGGTTGGAAAATGAGCTATGGAAGATGAGCTTTGAGCTATGGTGCCCTACTAATCACCGCCAACTTTTGCCATCCCAGAGTCTCAGAGTCAATGGGTACATGCACGATCACATCACCACCCGTGTGGGTTGGAAGATGAGCTATGAAACCTTAAAAATTGCCCTGCTGACCACCGCCAACTTTTTCCATCCCAGAGTCTTAGAGTCAGTGGGTACATGCACGATAACATCTCCACCCGTGTGGGTTGGAAGATGAGCTATGGAAACCTTCAAAATTGCCCTACTAATCACCGCCAACTTTTTCCATCCCAGAGTGTTAGAGTCAGTGGGTACATGCACGATAACATCTCCACGCGTGTGGGTTGGAAGATGAGCTATGGAAGATGAGCTATGAGCTATGGTGCCCTACTAATCACCGCCAACTTTTTCCATCCCAGAGTCTTAGAGTCAGTGGGTACATGCACGATAACATCTCCACGCGTGTGGGTTGGAAGATGAGCTATGGAAGATGAGCTATGGAAGATGAGCTATGAGCTATGGTGCCCTACTAATCACCGCCAACTTTTGCCATCCCAGAGTCTCAGAGTCAATGGGTACATGCACGATAACATCAACACCCGTGTGGGTTGGAAGATGAGCTATGGAAGATGAGCTATGTGCTATGGTGCCCTACTAATCACCGCCAACTTTTCCATCCCAGAGTCTTAGAGTCAATGGGTACATGCACGATAACATCTCCACGCGTGTGGGTTGGAAGATGAGCTATGGAAACCTTCAAAATTGCCCTACTAATCACCGCCAACTTTTTCCATCCCAGAGTCTCAGAGTCAATGGGTACATGCACGATAACATCTCCACGCGTGTGGGTTGGAAGATGAGCTATGGAAACCTTCAAAATTGCCCTACTAATCACCGCCAACTTTTTCCATCCAGAGTCTCAGAGTCAGTGGCTACATGCACGAAAACATCTCCACGCGTGTGGGTTGGAAGATGAGCTATGGAAGATGAGCTATGAGCTATGGTGCCCTACTAATCTCCGCCAACTTTTTCCATCCCAGAGTCTTAGAGTCAGTGGATACATGCACGATAACATCTCCACGCGTGTGGGTTGGGAAGATGAGCTATGGAAGATGAGCTATGAGCTATGGTGCCCTACTAATCACCGCCAACTTTTTCCATCCCAGAGTCTTAGAGTCAATGGGTACATGCACGATAACATCTCCACACGTGTGGGTTGGAAGATGAGCTATGGAAGATGAGCTATGAGCTATGGTGCCCTACTAATCACCGCCCAACTTTTGCCATCCAGAGTCTCAGAGTCAATGGGTACATGCACGATAACATCTCCACGCGTGTGGGTTGGAAAATGAGCTATGGAAGATGAGCTATGAGCTATGGTGCCCTACTAATCACCGCCAACTTTTTTCCATCCCAGAGTCTCAGAGTCAATGGGTACATGCACGATAACATCACCACCCGTGTGGGTTGGAAGATGAGCTATGGAAACCTTCAAAATTGCCCTACTAATCACCGCCAACTTTTCCATCCCAGAGTCTCAGAGTCAATGGGTACATGCACGATAACATCTCCACGCGTGTGGGTTGGAAGATGAGCTATGGAAGATGAGCTATGAGCTATTATGCCCTACTAATCACCGCCAACTTTTTCCAGTCTTAGAGTCAATGGGTACATGCACGATAACACCTCCACGCGTGTGGGTTGGAAGATGAGCTATGGAAACCTTCAAAATTGCCCTACTAATCACCGCCAACTTTTTCCATCCCAGAGTCTTAGAGTCAGTGGGTACATGCACGATAACATCTCCACGCGTGTGGGTTGGAAGATGAGCTATGGAAGATGAGCTATGAGCTATGGTGCCCTACTAATCACCGCCAACTTTTCCATCCCAGAGTCTTAGAGTCAATGGGTACATGCACGATAACATCTCCACGCGTGTGGGTTGGAAGATGAGCTATGGAAGATCAGCTATGAGCTATGGTGCCCTACTTATCACCGCCAACTTTTTCCATCCCAGAGTCTTAGAGTCAGTGGGTACATGCACAATAACATCTCCACGCGTGTGGGTTGGAAGATGAGCTATGGAAGATCAGCTATGAGCTATGGTGCCCTACTAATCACCGCCAACTTTTTCCATCCCAGAGTCTTAGAGTCAGTGGGTACATGCACGATAACATCTCCCCGCGTGTGGGTTGGAAGATGAGCTATGAGCTATGGTGCCCTACTAATAACCGCCAACTTTTGCCATCCCAGAGTCTCAGAGTCAATGGGTACATGCACGATAACATCTCCACGCGTGTGGGTTGGAAGATGAGCTATGGAAGATGAGCTATGAGCTATGGTGCCCTACTAATAACCGCCAACTTTTTCCATCCCAGAGGCTCAGAGTCAATGGGTACATGCACGATAACATCTCCACGCGTGTGGGTTGGAAGATGAGCTATGGAAGATGAGCTATGAGCTATGGAAGATGAGCTATGAGCTATGGTGCCCTACTAATCACCGCCAACTTTTGCCATCCCAGAGTCTCAGAGTCAATGGGTACATGCACGATAACATCTCCACGCGTGTGGGTTGGAAAATGAGCTATGGAAGATGAGCTATGGAAGATGAGCTATGAGCTATGGTGCCCTACTAATCACCGCCAACTTTTTCCATCCCAGAGTCTTAGAGTCAATGGCTACATGCACGATAACATCTCCACGCGTGTGGGTTGGAAAATGAGCTATGGAAGATGAGCTATGAGCTATGGTGCCCTACTAATCACCGCCAACTTTTTCCATCCCAGAGTCTCAGAGTCAATGGGTACATGCACGATAACATCTCCACGCGTGTGGGTTGGAAAATGAGCTATGGAAGATGAGCTTTGAGCTATGGTGCCCTACTAATCACCGCCAACTTTTGCCATCCCAGAGTCTCAGAGTCAATGGGTACATGCACGATAACATCACCACCCGTGTGGGTTGGAAGATGAGCTATGGAAACCTTAAAAATTGCCCTGCTGACCACCGCCAACTTTTTCCATCCCAGAGTCTTAGAGATAGTGGGTACATGCACGATAACATCTCCACCCGTGTGGGTTGGAAGATGAGCTATGGAAACCTTCAAAATTGCCCTACTAATCACCGCCAACTTTTTCCATCCCAGAGTCTTAGAGTCAGTGGGTACATGCACGATAACATCTCCACGCGTGTGGGTTGGAAGATGAGCTATGGAAGATGAGCTATGAGCTATGGTGCCCTACTAATCACCGCCAACTTTTTCCATCCGAGAGTCTTAGAGTCAATAGGTACATGCACGATAACATCTCCACGCGTGTGGGTTGGAAGATGAGCTATGGAAACCTTCAAAATTGCCCTACTAATCACCGCCAACTTTTTCCATCCCAGAGTCTCAGAGTCAATGGGTACATGCACGATAACATCTCCACGCGTGTGGGTTGAAGATGAGCTATGGAAACCTTCAAAATTGCCCTACTAATCACCGCCAACTTTTTCCATCCCAGAGTCTCAGAGTCAATGGGTACATGCACGATAACATCTCCACGCGTGTGGGTTGGAAGATGAGCTATGAGCTATGGTGCCCTACTAATCACCGCCAACTTTTTCCATCCTAGAGTCTTAGAGTCAATGGGTACATGCACGATAACATCTCCACACGTGTGGGTTGGAAGATGAGCTATGGAAGATGAGCTATGAGCTATGGTGCCCTACTAATCACCGCCAACTTTTTCCATCCCAGAGTCTCAGAGTCAATGGGTACATGCATGATAACATCACCACCCGTGTGGGTTGGAAGATGAGCTATGGAAACCTTCAAAATTGCCCTACTAATCACCGCCAACTTTTGCCATCCCAGAGTCTCAGAGTCAATGGGTACATGCACGATAACATCTCCACGCGTGCGGGTTGGAAGATGAGCTATGGAAGATGAGCTATGGAAGATGAGCTATGAGCTATGGTGCCCTACTAATCACCGCCAACTTTTTCCATCCCAGAGTCTTAGAGTCAATGGGTACATGCACGATAACATCTCCACGCGTGTGGGTTGGAACATGAGCTATGGAAACCTTCAAAATTGCCCTACTAATCACCGCCAACTTTTTCCATCCCAGAGTCTCAGAGTCAATGGGTACATGCACGATAACATCTCCACGCGTGTGGGTTGGAAAATGAGCTATGGAAGATGAGCTTTGAGCTATGGTGCCCTACTAATCACCGCCAACTTTTGCCATCCCAGAGTCTCAGAGTCAATGGGTACATGCACGATAACATCTCCACGCGTGTGGGTTGGAAAATGAGCTATGGAAAATGAGCTATGAGCTATGGTGCCCTACTAATCACCGCCAACTTTTTCCATCCCAGAGTCTTAGAGTCAATGGGTACATGCACGATAACATCTCCACGCGTGTGGGTTGGAAGATGAGCTATGGAAACCTTCAAAATTGCCCTACTAATCACCGCCAACTTTTTCCATCCCAGAGTCTTAGAGTCAATGGGTACATGCACGATAACATCTCCACGCGTGTGGGTTGGAAGATGAGCTATGGAAACCTTCAAAATTGCCCTACTAATCACCCCCAACTTTTTCCATCCCAGAGTCTCAGAGTCAATGGGTACATGCACGATAACACCTCCACGCGTGTGGGTTGGAAGATGAGCTATGGAAACCTTCAAAATTGCCCTACTAATCACCGCCAACTTTTTCCATCCCAGAGTCTTAAAGTCAATGGGTACATGCACGATAACATCTCCATGCGTGTGGGTTGGAAAATGAGCTATGGAAGATGAGCTATGAGCTATGGTGCCCTACTAATCACCGCCAACTTTTTCCATCCCAGAGTCTTAGAGTCAATAGGTACATGCACGATAACATCTCCACGCGTGTGGATTGGAAGATGAGCTATGGAAGATGAGCTATGGAAGATGAGCTATGAGCTATGGTACAATACTAATCACCGCCAACTTTTTCCATCCCAGAGTCTCAGAGTCAATGGGTACATGCACGATAACATCTCCACGCGTGTGGGTTGGAAGATGAGCTATGGAAGATGAGCTCTGGAAGATGAGCTATGAGCTATGGTGCCCTACTAATCGCCGCCAACTTTTTCCATCCCAGAGTCTTAGAGATAGTGGGTACATGCACGATAACATCTCCACCCGTGTGGGTTGGAAGATGAGCTATGGAAACCTTCAAAATTGCCCTACTGACCACGGCCAACTTTTTCCATCCGAGAGTCTTAGAGTCAATAGGTACATGCACGATAACATCTCCACGCGTGTGGGTTGGAAGATGAGCTATGGAAGATGAGCTATGAGCTATGGTGCCCAACTAATCACCGCCAACTTTTGCCATCCCAGAGTCTCAGAGTCAATGGGTACATGCACGATAACATCACCACCCGTGTGGGTTGGAAGATGAGCTATGGAAACCTTAAAGATTGCCCTGCTGACCACCGCCAACTTTTTCCATCCCAGAGTCTCAGAGTCAATGGGTACATGCACGATAACATCTCCACGCGTGTGGGTTGGAAGATGAGCTATGGAAGATGAGCTCTGGAAGATGAGCTATGAGCTATGGTGCCCTACTAATCACCGCCAACTTTTTCCATCCCAGAGTCTTAGAGTCAATGGGTACATGCACGATAACATCTCCACGCGTGTGGGTTGGAAAATGAGCTATGGAAGATGAGCTTTGAGCTATGGTGCCCTACTTATCACCGCCAACTTTTTCCATCCCAGAGTCTCAGAGTCAATGGGTACATGCACGATAACATCACCACCCGTGTGGGTTGGAAGATGAGCTATGGAAACCTTAAAAATTGCCCTACTGACCACGATAAACTTTTTCCATCCCAGAGTCTTAAAGTCAATGGGTACATGCACGATAACATCTCCATGCGTGTGGGTTGGAAAATGAGCTATGGAAGATGAGCTATGAGCTATGGTGCCCTACTAATCACCGCCAACTTTTTCCATCCCAGAGTCTTAGAGTCAATAGGTACATGCACGATAACATCTCCACGCGTGTGGATTGGAAGATGAGCTATGGAAGATGAGCTATGGAAGATGAGCTATGAGCTATGGTACAATACTAATCACCGCCAACTTTTTCCATCCCAGAGTCTCAGAGTCAATGGGTACATGCACGATAACATCTCCACGCGTGTGGGTTGGAAGATGAGCTATGGAAGATGAGCTCTGGAAGATGAGCTATGAGCTATGGTGCCCTACTAATCACCGCCAACTTTTTCCATCCCAGAGTCTTAGAGTCAATGGGTACATGCACGATAACATCTCCACGCGTGTGGGTTGGAAGATGAGCTATGGAAACCTTCAAAATTGCCCTACTAATCACCGCCAACTTTTTCCATCCCAGAGTCTCAGAGTCAGTGGCTACATGCACGATAACATCTCCACGCGTGTGGGTTGGAAGATGAGCTATGGAAGATGAGCTATGAGCTATGGTGCCCTATTAATCACTGCCAACTTTTTCCATCCCAGAGTCTTAGAGTCAGTGGGTACATGCACGATAACATCTCCACGCGTGTGGGTTGGAAGATGAGCTATGGAAACCTTCAAAATTGCCCTACTAATCACCGCCAACTTTTTCCATCCCAGAGTCTCAGAGTCAATGGGTACATGCACGATAACATCACCGCCCGTGTGGATTGGAAGATGAGCTATGGAAGCGTTCAAAATTGCCCTACTGACCACCGCCAACTTTTTCCATCCCAGAGTCTCAGAGTCAATGGGTACATGCACGATAACATCTCCACGCGTGTGGGTTGGAAGATGAGCTATGGAAGATGAGCTATGAGCTATGGTGCCCTACTAATCACCGCCAACTTTTTCCATCCCAGAGTCTTAGAGTCAGTGGGTACATGCACGATAACATCTCCACGCGTGTGGGTTGGAAAATGAGCTATGGAAGATGAGCTATGAGCTATGGTGCCCTACTAATCACCGCCAACTTTTTCCATCCCAGAGTCTTAGAGTCAATGGGTACATGCACGATAACATCTCCACGCGTGTGGGTTGGAAGATGAGCTATGGAAACCTTCAAAATTGCCCTACTAATCACCGCCAACTTTTTCCATCCCAGAGTCTCAGAGTCAATGGGTACATGCACGATAACATCACCGCCCGTGTGGATTGGAAGATGAGCTATGGAAGATGAGCTATGAGCTATGGTACCCTACTAATCACCGCCAACTTTTTCCATCCCAGAGTCTCAGAGTCAATGGGTACATGCACGATAACATCTCCACGCGTGTGGGTTGGAAGATGAGCTGTGGAAGATGAGCTATGAGCTATGGTGCCCTACTAATCACCGCCAACTTTTTCCATCCCAGAGTCTTAGAGTCAATGGGTACATGCACGATAACATCTCCACGCGTGTGGGTTGGAAGATGAGCTATGGAAGCCTTCAAAATTGCCCTACTAATCACCGCCAACTTTTTCCATCCCAGAGTCTCAGAGTCAATGGGTACATGCACGATAACATCACCGCCCGTGTGGATTGGAAGATGAGCTATGGAAGCGTTCAAAATTGCCTTACTGACCACCGCCAACTTTTTCCATCCCAGAGTCTCAGAGTCAATGGGTACATGCACGATAACATCTCCACGCGTGTGGGTTGGAAGATGAGCTATGGAAGATGAGCTATGAGCTATGGTGCCCTACTAATCACCGCCAACTTTTTCCATCCCAGAGTCTCAGAGTCAATGGGTACATGCACGATAACATCTCCACGCGTGTGGGTTGGAAGATGAGCTATGAGCTATGGTGCCCTACTAATCACCGCCAACTTTTTCCATCCCAGAGTCTTAGAGTCAATAGGTACATGCACGATAACATCTCCACGCGTGTGGGTTGGAAGATGAGCTATGGAAACCTTCAAAATTGCCCTACTGACCACGGCCAACTTTTTCCATCCCAGAGTCTTAGAGTCAATAGGTACATGCACGATAACATCTCCACGCGTGTGGGTTGGAAGATGAGCTATGGAAGATGAGCTATGAGCTATGGTGCCCTACTAATCACCGCCAACTTTTTCCATCCCAGAGTCTTAGAGTCAATAGGTACATGCACGATAACATCTCCACGCGTGTGGGTTGGAAAATGAGCTATGGAAGATGAGCTATGAGCTATGGTGCCCTACTAATCACCGCCAACTTTTTCCATCCCAGAGTCTCAGAGTCAATGGGTACATGCACGATAACATCTCCACTTATGTGGGTTGGAAGATGAGCTATGGAAGATGAGCTATGAGCTATGGTGCCCTACTAATCACCGCCAACTTTTTCCATCCCAGAGTCTTAGAGTCAGTGGGTACATGCACGATAACATCTCCACGCGTGTGGGTTGGAAGATGAGCTATGGAAGATGAGCTATGAGCTATGGTGCCCTACTAATCACCGCCAACTTTTTCCATCCCAGAGTCTTAGAGTCAATGGGTACATGCACGATAACATCTCCACGCGTGTGGGTTGGAAGATGAGCTATGGAAACCTTCAAAATTGCCCTACTGACCACGACCAACTTTTTCCATCCGAGAGTCTTAGAGTCAATAGGTACATGCACGATAACATCTCCACGCGTGTGGGTTGGAAGATGAGCTATGGAAGATCAGCTATGAGCTATGGTGCCCTACTAATCACCGCCAACTTTTTCCATCCCAGAGTCTTAGAGTCAATAGGTACATGCACGATAACATCTCCACGCGTGTGGGTTGGAAAATGAGCTATGGAAGATGAGCTATGAGCTATGGTGCCCTACTAATCACCGCCAACTTTTTCCATCCCAGAGTCTCAGAGTCAATGGGTACATGCACGATAACATCTCCACGCATGTGGGTTGGAAGATGAGCTATGGAAGATGAGCTATGAGCTATGGTGCCCTACTAATCACCGCCAACTTTTTCCATCCCAGAGTCTTAGAGTCAGTGGGTACATGCACGATATTATCTCCACGCGTGTGGTTGGAGCTGATGAGCTATGAGCTATGGTGCCCTACTAATCACCGCCAACTTTTTCCATCCCAGAGTCTTAGAGTCAATAGGTACATGCACGATAACATCTCCACGCGTGTGGGTTGGAAAATGAGCTATGGAAGATGAGCTATGAGCTATGGTGCCCTACTAATCACCGCCAACTTTTTCCATCCCAGTGTCTTAGAGTCAGTGGGTACATGCACGATAACATCTCCACGCGTGTGGGTTGGAAGATGAGCTATGGAAGATGAGCTATGAGCTATGGTGCCCTACTAATCACCGCCAACTTTTTCCATCCCAGAGTCTTAGAGTCAATAGGTACATGCACGATAACATCTCCACGCGTGTGGGTTGGAAAATGAGCTATGGAAGATGAGCTATCTTTTTTAATCCCAGAGTCTCAGAGTCAATGGGTACATGCACGATAACATCTCCACGCACGTGGGTTGGAAGATGAGCTATGAGCTATGGTGCCCTACTAATCACCGCCAACTTTTTCCATCCCAGAGTCTTAGAGTCAGTGGGTACATGCACGATAACATCTCCACGCGTGTGGGTTGGAAGATGAGCTATGGAAGATGAGCTATGAGCTATGGTGCCCTATTAATCACCGCCAACTTTTTCCATCCCAGAGTCTCAGAGTCAGTGGCTACATGCACGCTAACATCTCCACGCGTGTGGGTTGGAAGATGAGCTATGGAAGATGAGCTATGAGCTATGGTGCCCTACTAATCACCGCCAACTTTTTCCATCCCAGAGTCTTAGAGTCAATAGGTACACGCACGATAACATCTCCACGCGTGTGGGTTGGAAAATGAGCTATGGAAGATGGGCTATGAGCTATGGTGCCCTACTAATCACCGCCAACTTTTTCCATCCCGGAGTCTCAGAGTCAATGGGTACATGCACGATAACATCTCCACGCATGTGGGTTGGAAGATGAGCTATGGAAGATGAGCTATGAGCTATGGTGCCCTACTAATCACCGCCAACTTTTTCCATCCCAGAGTCTTAGAGTCAGTGGGTACATGCACGATAACATCTCCACGCGTGTGGGTTGGAAGATGAGCTATGGAAGATGAGCTATAAGCTATGGTGCCCTACTAATCACCGCCAACTTTTTCCATCCCAGTGTCTTAGAGTCAATAGGTACATGCACGATAACATCTCCACGCGTGTGGGTTGGAAAATGAGCTATGGAAGATGAGCTATGAGCTATGGTGCCCTACTAATCACCGCCAACTTTTTCCATCCCAGAGTCTAAGAGTCAATGGGTACATGCACGATAACATCTCCACGCATGTGGGTTGGAAGATGAGCTATGGAAGCTGAGCTATGAGCTATGGTGCCCTACTAATCACCGCCAACTTTTTCCATCCCAGAGTCTTAGAGTCAGTGGGTACATGCACGATAACATCTCCACGCGTGTGGGTTGGAAGATGAGCTATGGAAGATGAGCTATGAGCTATGGTGCCCTACTAATCACCGCCAACTTTTTCCATCCCAGAGTCTCAGAGTCAGTGGCTACATGCACGATAACATCTCCACGCGTGTGGGTTGGATGATGAGCTATGGAAGATGAGCTATGAGCTATGGTGCCCTACTAATCACCGCCAACTTTTTCCATCCCAGAGTCTTAGAGTCAATGGGTACATGCACGATAACATCTCTACGCGTGTGGGTTGGAAGATAAGCTATGGAAACCCTTAAAATTGCCCTACTGACCACGGCCAACTTTTTCCATCCGAGAGTCTTAGAGTCAATAGGTACATGCACGATAACATCTCCACGCGTGTGGGTTGGAAGATGAGCTATGGAAGATGAGCTATGAGCTATGGTGCCCTACTAATCACCGCCAACTTTTTCCATCCCAGAGTCTTAGAGTCAATAGGTACATGCACGATAACATCTCCACGCGTGTGGGTTGGAAAATGAGCTATGGAAGATGAGCTATGAGCTATGGTGCCCTACTAATCACCGCCAACTTTTTCTATCCCAGAGTCTCAGAGTCAATGGGTACATGCACGATAACATCTCCACGCATGTGGGTTGGAAGATGAGCTATGCAAGATGAGCTATGAGCTATGGTGCCCTACTAATCACCGCCAACGTTTTCCATCCCAGAGTCTTAGAGTCAATAGGTACATGCACGATAACATCTCCACGCGTATGGGTTGGAAAATGAGCTATGAGCTATGGTGCCCTACTAATCACCGCCAACTTTTTCCATCCCAGAGTCTCAGAGTCAATGGGTACATGCACGATAACATCTCCACGCGTGTGGGTTGGAAAATGAGCTATGGAAGATGAGCTATGAGCTATGGTGCCCTACTAATCACCGCCAACTTTTTCCATCCCAGAGTCTCAGAGTCAATGGGTACATGCACGATAACATCTCCACGCATGTGGGTTGGAAGATGAGCTATGGAAGATGAGCTATGAGCTATGGTGCCCTACTAATCACCGCCAACTTTTTCCATCCCAGAGTCTTAGAGTCAGTGGGTACATGCACGATAACATCTCCACGCGTGTGGGTTGGAAGATGAGCTATGGAAGATGAGCTATGAGCTATGGTGCCCTACTAATCACCGCCAGCTTTTTCCATCCCAGAGTCTTAGAGTCAATAGGTACATGCACGATAACATCTCCACGCGTGTGGGTTGGAAAATGAGCTATGGAAGATGAGCTATGAGCTATGGTGCCCTACTAATCACCGCCAACTTTTTCCATCCCAGAGTCTCAGAGTCAATGGGTACATGCACGATAACATCTCCACGCATGTGGGTTGGAAGATGAGCTATGGAAGATGAGCTATGAGCTATGGTGCCCTACTAATCACCGCCAACTTTTTCCATCCCAGAGTCTTAGAGTCAGTGGGTACATGCACGATAACATCTCCACGCGTGTGGGTTGGAAGATGAGCTATGAGCTATGGTGCCCTACTAATCACCGCCAACTTTTTCCATCCCAGAGTCTCAGAGTCAGTGGCTACATGCACGATAACATCTCCACGCGTGTGGGTTGGAAGATGAGCTATGGAAGATGAGCTATGAGCTATGGTGCCCTACTAATCACCGCCAACTTTTTCCATCCCAGAGTCTTAGAGTCAATGGGTACATGCACGATAACATCTCCACGCGTGTGGGTTGGAAGATGAGCTATGGAAACCTTCAAAATTGCCCTACTGACCACGGCCAACTGTTTTCCAATCCGAGAGTCTTAGAGTCAATAGGTACATGCACGATAACATCTCCACGCGTGTGGGTTGGAAGATGAGCTATGGAAGATGAGCTATGGATAGGAGCTATGAGCTATGGTGCCCTACTAATCACCGCCAACTTTTCCATCCCAGAGTCTTAGAGTCAATAGGTACATGCACGATAACATCTCCACGCGTGTGGGTTGGAAAATGAGCTATGGAAGATGAGCTATGAGCTATGGTGCCCTACTATTCACCGCCAACTTTTCCATCCCAGAGTCTCAGAGTCAATGGGTACATGCACGATAACATCTCCACGCATGTGGGTTGGAAGATGAGCTATGGAAGATGAGCTATGAGCTATGGTGCCCTACTAATCACCGCCAACTTTTTCCATCCCAGAGTCTTAGAGTCAATAGGTACATGCACGATAACATCTCCACGCGTGTGGGTTGGAAAATGAGCTATGGAAGATGAGCTATGAGCTATGGTGCCCTACTAATCTCCGCCAACTTTTTCCATCCCAGAGTCTCAGAGTCAATGGGTACATGCACGATAACATCTCCACGCATGTGGGTTGGAAGATGAGCTATGGAAGATGAGCTAGGAGCTATGGTGCCCTACTAATCACCGCCAACTTCTTCATCCCAGAGTCTTAGAGTCAGTGGGTACATGCACGATAACATCTCCACGCGTGTGGGTTGGAAAAATGAGCTATGGAAGATGAGCTATGAGCTATGGTGCCCTACTAATCACCGCCAACTTTTTCCATCCCAGAGTCTTAGAGTCAATGGGTACATGCACGATAACATCTCCACGCGTGTGGGTTGGAAGATGAGCTATGGGAAACCTTCAAAATTGCCCTACTAATCACCGCCAACTTTTTCCATCCCAGAGTCTCAGAGTCAGTGGCTACATGCACGATAACATCTCCACGCGTGTGGGTTGGAAGATGAGCTATGGAAGATGAGCTATGAGCTATGGTGCCCTACTAATCACCGCCAACTTTTTCGCATCCCAGAGTCTTAGAGTCAATGGGTACATGCACGATAACATCTCCACGCGTGTGGGTTGGAAGATGAGCTATGGAACCTTCAAATTGCCCTACTAATCACCGCCAACTTTTTCCATCCCAGAGTCTCAGAGTCAGTGGCTACATGCACGATAACATCTCCACGCGTGTGGGTTGGAAGATGAGCTATGGAAGATGAGCTATGAGCTATGGTGCCCTACTAATCACCGCCAACTTTTTCCATCCCAGAGTCTTAGAGTCAGTATGTACATGCACGATAACATCTCCACGCGTGTGGGTTGGAAGATGAGCATGTGGGTTGGAAGATGAGCTATGGAAGCTGAGCTATGAGCTTATGGTGCCCTACTAATCACCGCCAACTTTTTCCATCCCAGAGTCTTAGAGTCAGTGGGTACATGCACGATAACATCTCCACGCGTGTGGGTTGGAAGATGAGCTATGGAAGATGAGCTATGAGCTATGGTGCCCTACTAATCACCGCCAACTTTTTCCATCCCAGAGTCTCAGAGTCAGTGGCTACATGCACGATAACATCTCCACGCGTGTGGGTTGGATGATGAGCTATGGAAGATGAGCTATGAGCTATGGTGCCCTACTAATCACCGCCAACTTTTTTCCATCCCAGAGTCTTAGAGTCAATGGGTAACATGCACGATAACATCTCTACGCGTGTGGGTTGGAAGATAAGCTATGGAAACCCTTAAAATTGCCCTACTGACCACGGCCAACTTTTTCCATCCGAGAGTCTTAGAGTCATAGGTACATGCACGATAACATCTCCCACGCGTGTGGGTTGGAAGATGAGCTATGGAAGATGAGCTATGAGCTATGGTGCCCTACTAATCACCGCCAACTTTTCCATCCCAGAGTCTTAGAGTCAATAGGTACATGCACGATAACATCTCCACGCGTGTGGGTTGGAAAATGAGCTATGGAAGATGAGCTATGAGCTATGGTGCCCTACTAATCACCGCCAACTTTTTCTATCCAAGAGTCTCAGAGTCAATGGGTACATGCACGATAACATCTCCACGCATGTGGGTTGGAAGATGAGCTATGCAAGATGAGCTATGAGCTATGGTGCCCTCCTAATTACCGCCAACGTTTTCCATCCCAGAGTCTTAGAGTCAATAGGTACATGCACGATAACATCTCCACGCGTGTGGGTTGGAAAATGAGCTATGAGCTATGGTGCCCTACTAATCACCGCCCAACTTTTTCCATCCCAGAGTCTCAGAGTCAATGGGGTACATGCACGATAACATCTCCACGCGCGTGGGTTGGAAAATGAGCTATGGAAGATGAGCTATGAGCTATGGTGCCCTACTAATCACCGCCAACTTTTTCCATCCCAGAGTCTCAGAGTCAATGGGTACAGCACGATAACATCTCCACGCATGTGGGTTGGAAGATGAGCTATGGAAGATGAGCTATGAGCTATGGTGCCCTACTAATCACCGCCAACTTTTTCATCCCAGAGTCTTAGAGTCAGGTGGGTACATGCACGATAACATCTCCACGCGTGTGGGTTGGAAGATGAGCTATGGAAGATGAGCTATGAGCTATGGTGCCCTACTAATCACCGCCAGCTTTTTCCATCCCAGAGTCTTAGAGTCAATAGGTACATGCACGATAGCATCTCCACGCGTGTGGGTTGGAAAATGAGCTATGGAAGATGAGCTATGAGCTATGGTGCCCTACTAATCACCGCCAACTTTTTCCATCCCAGAGTCTCAGAGTCAATGGGTACATGCACGATAACATCTCCACGCATGTGGGTTGGAAGATGAGCTATGGAAGATGAGCTATGAGCTATGGTGCCCTACTAATCACCGCCAACTTTTTCCATCCCAGAGTCTTAGAGTCAGTGGGTACATGCACGATAACATCTCCACGCGTGTGGGTTGGAAGATGAGCTATGAGCTATGGTGCCCTACTAATCACCGCCAACTTTTTCCATCCCAGAGTCTCAGAGTCAGTGGCTACATGCACGATAACATCTCCACGCGTGTGGGTTGGAAGATGAGCTATGGAAGATGAGCTATGAGCTATGGTGCCCTACTAATCACCGCCAACTTTTTCCATCCCAGAGTCTTAGAGTCAATGGGTACATGCCACGATTAACCATCTCCACGCGTGTGGGTTGGAAGATGAGCTATGGAAACCTTCAAAATTGCCCTACTGACCACGGCCAACTTTTTCCATCCGAGAGTCTTAGAGTCAATAGGTACATGCACGATAACATCTCCACGCGTGTGGGTTGGAAGATGAGCTATGGAAGATGAGCTATGGAAGATGAGCTATGAGCTATGGTGCCCTACTAATCACCGCCAACTTTTTCCATCCCAGAGTCTTAGAGTCAATAGGTACATGCACGATAACATCTCCACGCGTGTGGGTTGGAAAATGAGCTATGGAAGATGAGCTATGAGCTATGGTGCCCTACTAATCACCGCCAACTTTTTCCATCCCAGAGTCTCAGAGTCAATGGGTACATGCACGATAACATCTCCACGCATGTGGGTTGGAAGATGAGCTATGGAAGATGAGCTATGAGCTATGGTGCCCTACTAATCACCGCCAACTTCTTCCATCCCAGAGTCTTAGAGTCAGTGGGTACATGCACGATAACATCTCCACGCGTGTGGGTTGGAAAAATGAGCTATGGAAGATGAGCTATGAGCTATGGTGCCCTACTAATCACCGCCAACTTTTTCCATCCCAGAGTCTTAGAGTCAATGGGTACATGCACGATAACATCTCCACGCGTGTGGGTTGGAAGATGAGTTCACCGCCAACTTTTTCCATCCCAGAGTCTCAGAGTCAGTGGCTACATGCACGATAACATCTCCACGCGTGTGGGTTGGAAGATGAGCTATGGAAGATGAGCTATGAGCTATGGTGCCCTACTAATCACCGCCAACTTTTTCCATCCCAGAGTCTTAGAGTCAATGGGTACATGCACGATAACATCTCCACGCGTGTGGGTTGGAAGATGAGCTATGGAAACCTTCAAAATTGCCCTACTAATCACCGCCAACTTTTTCCATCCCAGAGTCTCAGAGTCAGTGGCTACATGCACGATAACATCTCCACGCGTGTGGGTTGGAAGATGAGCTATGGAAGATGAGCTATGAGCTATGGTGCCCTACTAATCACCGCCAACTTTTTCCATCCCAGAGTCTTAGAGTCAGTATGTACATGCACGATAACATCTCCACGCGTGTGGGTTGGAAGATGAGCTATGGAAGATGAGCTATGAGCTATGGTGCCCTACTAATCACCGCCAACTTTTTCCATCCCAGAGTCTTAGAGTCAGTGGGTACATGCACGATAACATCTCCACGCGTGTGGGTTGGAAGATGAGCTATGGAAGATGAGCTATGAGCTATGGTGCCCTACTAATCACCGCCAACTTTTTCCATCCCAGAGTCTCAGAGTCAGTGGCTACATGCACGCTAACATCTCCACGCGTGTGGGTTGGAAGATGAGCTATGGAAGATGAGCTATGAGCTATGGTGCCCTACTAATCACCGCCAACTTTTTCCATCCCAGAGTCTTAGAGTCAATAGGTACATGCACGATAACATCTCCACGCGTGTGGGTTGGAAAATGAGCTATGGAAGATGGGCTATGAGCTATGGTGCCCTACTAATCACCGCCAACTTTTTCCATCCCAGAGTCTCAGAGTCAATGGGTACATGCACGATAACATCTCCACGCATGTGGGTTGGAAGATGAGCTATGGAAGATGAGCTATGAGCTATGGTGCCCTACTAATCACCGCCAACTTTTTCCATCCAGAGTCTTAGAGTCAGTGGGTACATGCACGATAACATCTCCACGCGTGTGGGTTGGAAGATGAGCTATGAAGATGAGCTATAAGCTATGGTGCCCTACTAATCACCGCCAACTTTTCCATCCCAGTGTCTTAGAGTCAATAGGTACATGCACGATAACATCTCCACGCGTGTGGGTTGGAAAATGAGCTATGGAAGATGAGCTATGAGCTATGGTGCCCTACTAATCACCGCCAACTTTTTCCATCCCAGAGTCTAAGAGTCAATGGGTACATGCACGATAACATCTCCACGCATGTGGGGTTGGAAGATGAGCTATGGAAGATGAGCTATGAGCTATGGTGCCCTACTAATCACCGCCAACTTTTTCCATCCCAGAGTCTTAGAGTCAGTGGGTACATGCACGATAACATCTCCACGCGTGTACGTTGGAAGATGAGCTATGGAAGATGAGCTATGAGCTATGGTGCCCTACTAATCACCGCCAACTTTTTCCATCCCAGAGTCTCAGAGTCAGTGGCTACATGCACGATAACATCTCCACGCGTGTGGGTTGGATGATGAGCTATGGAAGATGAGCTATGAGCTATGGTGCCTACTAATCACTCGCCAACTTTTTCCATCCCAGAGTCTTAGAGTCAATGGGTACATGCACGATAACATCTCTACGCGTGTGGGTTGGAAGATAAGCTATGGAAACCTTCAAAATTGCCCTACTGACCACGGCCAACTTTTTCCATCCGAGAGTCTTAGAGTCAATAGGTACATGCACGATAACATCTCCACGCGTGTGGGTTGGAAGATGAGCTATGGAAGATGAGCTATGAGCTATGGTGCCCTACTAATCACCGCCAACTTTTTCCATCCCAGAGTCTTAGAGTCAATAGGTACATGCACGATAACATCTCCACGCGTGTGGGTTGGAAAATGAGCTATGGAAGATGAGCTATGAGCTATGGTGCCCTACTAATCAACGCCAACTTTTTCCATCCCAGAGTCTCAGAGTCAATGGGTACATGCACGATAACATCTCCACGCGTGTGGGTTGGAAGATGAGCTATGGAAGATGAGCTATGAGCTATGGTGCCCTACTAATCACCGCCAACTTTTTCCATCCCAGAGTCTTAGAGTCAGTGGGTACATGCACGATAACATCTCCACGCGTGTGGGTTGGAAGATGAGCTATGGAAGATGAGCTATGAGCTATGGTGCCCTACTAATCACCGCCAACTTTTTCCATCCCAGAGTCTCAGAGTCAGTGGCTACATGCACGCTAACATCTCCACGCGTGTGGGTTGGAAGATGAGCTATGGAAGATGAGCTATGAGCTATGGTGCCCTACTAATCACCGCCAACTTTTTCCATCCCAGAGTCTTAGAGTCAATAGGTACATGCACGATAACATCTCCACGCGTGTGGGTTGGAAAATGAGCTATGGAAGATGGGCTATGAGCTATGGTGCCCTACTAATCACCGCCAACTTTTTCCATCCAGAGTCTCAGAGTCAATGGGTACATGCACGATAACATCTCCACGCATGTGGGTTGGAAGATGAGCTATGGAAGATGAGCTATGAGCTATGGTGCCCTACTAATCACCGCCAACTTTTTCCATCCCAGAGTCTTAGAGTCAGTGGGTACATGCACGATAACATCTCCACGCGTGTGGGTTGGAAGATGAGCTATGAAGATGAGCTATAAGCTATGGTGCCCTACTAATCACCGCCAACTTTTTCCATCCCAGTGTCTTAGAGTCAATAGGTACATGCACGATAACATCTCCACGCGTGTGGGTTGGAAAATGAGCTATGGAGATGAGCTATGAGCTATGGTGCCCTACTAATCACCGCCAACTTTTTCCATCCCAGAGTCTAAGAGTCAATGGGTACATGCACGATAACATCTCCACGCATGTGGGTTGGAAGATGAGCTATGGAAGATGAGCTATGAGCTATGGTGCCCTACTAATCACCGCCAACTTTTTCCATCCCAGAGTCTTAGAGTCAGTGGGTACATGCACGATAACATCTCCACGCGTGTAGGTTGGAAGATGAGCTATGGAAGATGAGCTATGAGCTATGGTGCCCTACTAATCACCGCCAACTTTTTCCATCCCAGAGTCTCAGAGTCAGGGCTACATGCACGATAACATCTCCACGCGTGTGGGTTGGATGATGAGCTATGGAAGATGAGCTATGAGCTATGGTGCCCTACTAATCACCGCCAACTTTTTCCATCCCAGAGTCTTAGAGTCAATGGGTACATGCACGATAACATCTCTACGCGTGTGGGTTGGAAGATAAGCTATGGAAACCTTCAAAATTGCCCTACTGACCACGGCCAACTTTTTCCATCCGAGAGTCTTAGAGTCAATAGGTACATGCACGATAACATCTCCACGCGTGTGGGTTGGAAGATGAGCTATGGAAGATGAGCTATGAGCTATGGTGCCCTACTAATCACCGCCAACTTTTTCCATCCCAGAGTCTTAGAGTCAATAGGTACATGCACGATAACATCTCCACGCGTGTGGGTTGGAAAATGAGCTATGGAAGATGAGCTATGAGCTATGGTGCCCTACTAATCACGCCAACTTTTTCCATCCCAGAGTCTCAGAGTCAATGGGTACATGCACGATAACATCTCCACGCATGTGGGTTGGAAGATGAGCTATGCAAGATGAGCTATGAGCTATGGTGCCCTACTAATCACCGCCAACGTTTTCCATCCCAGAGTCTTAGAGTCAATAGGTACATGCACGATAACATCTCCACGCGTGTGGGTTGGAAATGAGCTATGAGCTATGGTGCCCTACTAATCACCGCCAACTTTTTCCATCCCAGAGTCTCAGAGTCAATGGTACATGCACGATAACATCTCCACGCGTGTGGGTTGGAAAATGAGCTATGGAAGATGAGCTATGAGCTATGGTGCCCTACTAATCACCGCCAACTTTTTCCATCCCAGAGTCTCAGAGTCAATTGGTACATGCACGATAACATCTCCACGCATGTGGGTTGGAAGATGAGCTATGGAAGATGAGCTATGAGCTATGGTGCGCCTACTAATCACCGCAACTTTTTCCATCCCAGAGTCTTAGAGTCAGTGGGTACATGCACGATAACATCTCCACGCGTGTGGGTTGGAAGATGAGCTATGGAAGATGAGCTATGAGCTATGGTGCCCTACTAATCACCGCCAGCTTTTTCCATCCCAGAGTCTTAGAGTCAATAGGTACATGCACGATAACATCTCCACGCGTGTGGGTTGGAAAATGAGCTATGGAAGATGAGCTATGAACTATGGTGCCCTACTAATCACCGCCAACTTTTTCCATCCCAGAGTCTCAGAGTCAATGGGTACATGCACGATAACATCTCCACGCATGTGGGTTGGAAGATGAGCTATGGAAGATGAGCTATGAGCTATGGTGCCCTACTAATCACCGCCAACTTTTTCCATCCCAGAGTCTTAGAGTCAGTGGCTACATGCACGATAAACATCTCCACGCGTGTGGGTTGGAAGATGAGCTATGAGCTATGGTGCCCTACTAATCACCGCCAACTTTTTCCATCCCAGAGTCTCAGAGTCAGTGGCTACATGCACGATAACATCTCCACGCGTGTGGGTTGGAAGATGAGCTATGGAAGATGAGCTATGAGCTATGGTGCCCTACTAATCACCGCCAACTTTTTCCATCCCAGAGTCTTAGAGTCAATGGGTACATGCACGATAACATCTCCACGCGTGTGGGTTGGAAGATGAGCTATGGAAACCTTCAAAATTGCCCTACTGACCACGGCCAACTTTTTCATCCGAGAGTCTTAGAGTCAATAGGTACATGCACGATAACATCTCCACGCGTGTGGGTTGGAAGATGAGCTATGGAAGATGAGCTATGGAAGATGAGCTATGAGCTATGGTGCCCTACTAATCACCGCCAACTTTTTCCATCCCAGAGTCTTAGAGTCAATAGGTACATGCACGATAACATCTCCACGCGTGTGGGTTGGAAAATGAGCTATGGAAGATGAGCTATGAGCTATGGTGCCCTACTAATCACCGCCAACTTTTTCCATCCAGAGTCTCAGAGTCAGTGGCTACATGCACGATAACATCTCCACGCGTGTGGGTTGGAAGATGAGCTATGGAAGATGAGCTATGAGCTATGGTGCCCTACTAATCACCGCCAACTTTTTCCATCCCAGAGTCTTAGAGTCAATAGGTACATGCACGATAACATCTCCACGCGTGTGGGTTGGAAAATGAGCTATGGAAGATGAGCTATGAGCTATGGTGCCCTACTAATCACCGCCAACTTTTTCCATCCCAGAGTCTCAGAGTCAATGGGTACATGCACGATAACATCTCCACGCATGTGGGTTGGAAGATGAGCTATGGAAGATGAGCTATGAGCTATGGTGCCCTACTAATCACCGCCAACTTCTTCCATCCCAGAGTCTTAGAGTCAGTGGGTACATGCACGATAACATCTCCACGCGTGTGGGTGGAAAATGAGCTATGGAAGATGAGCTATGAGCTATGGTGCTATGGTGCCCTACTAATCACCGCCAACTTTTTCCAACCCAGAGTCTTAGAGTCAATGGGTACATGCACGATAACATCTCCACGCGTGTGGGTTGGAAGATGAGCTATGGAAACCTTCAAAATTGCCCTACTAATCACCGCCAACTTTTTCCATCCCAGAGTCTCAGAGTCAGTGGCTACATGCACGATAACATCTCCACGCGTGTGGCTTGGAAGATGAGCTATGGAAGATGAGCTATGAGCTATGGTGCCCTACTAATCACCGCCAACTTTTTCCATCCCAGAGTCTTAGAGTCAATGGGTACATGCACGATAACATCTCCACGCGTGTGGGTTGGAAGATGAGCTATGGAAACCTTCAAAATTGCCCTACTAATCACCGCCAACTTTTTCCATCCCAGAGTCTCAGAGTCAGTGGCTACATGCACGATAACATCTCCACGCGTGTGGGTTGGAAGATGAGCTATGGAAGATGAGCTATGAGCTATGGTGCCCTACTAATCACCGCCAACTTTTTCCATCCCAGAGTCTTAGAGTCAAATAGGTACATGCACGATAACATCTCCACGCGTGTGGGTTGGAAAATGAGCTATGGAAGATGAGCTATGAGCTATGGTGCCCTACTAATCACCGCCAACTTTTTCCATCCAGAGTCTCAGAGTCAATGGGTACATGCACGATAACATCTCCACGCATGTGGGTTGGAAGATGAGCTATGGAAGATGAGCTATGAGCTATGGTGCCCTACTAATCACCGCCAACTTTTTCCATCCCAGAGTCTTAGAGTCAATAGGTACATGCACGATAACATCTCCACGCGTGTGGGTTGGAAAATGAGCTATGGAAGATGAGCTATGAGCTATGGTGCCCTACTAATCACCGCCAACTTTTTCCATCCCAGAGTCTCAGAGTCAATGGGTACATGCACGATAACATCTCCACGCACGTGGGTTGGAAGATGAGCTATGGAAGATGAGCTATGAGCTATGGTGCCCTACTAATCACCGCCAACTTCTTCCATCCCAGAGTCTTAGAGTCAGTGGGTACATGCACGATAACATCTCCACGCGTGTGGGTTGGAAAAATGAGCTATGGAAGATGAGCTATGAGCTATGGTGCCCTACTAATCACCGCCAACTTTTTTCCATCCCAGAGTCTTAGAGTCAATGGGTACATGCACGATAACATCTCCACGCGTGTGGGTTGTGAAGATGAGCTATGGAAACCTTCAAAATTGCCCTACTAATCACCGCCAACTTTTTCCATCCCAGAGTCTCAGAGTCAGTGGCTACATGCACGATAACATCTCCACGCGTGTGGGTTGGAAGATGAGCTATGGAAGATGAGCTATGAGCTATGGTGCCCTACTAATCACCGCCAACTTTTTCCATCCCAGAGTCTTAGAGTCAATGGGTACATGCACGATAACATCTCCACGCGTGTGGGTTGGAAGATGAGCTATGGAAACCTTCAAAATTGCCCTACTAATCACCGCCAACTTTTTCCATCCCAGAGTCTCAGAGTCAGTGGCTACATGCACGATAACATCTCCACGCGTGTGGGTTGGAAGATGAGCTATGGAAGATGAGCTATGAGCTATGGTGCCCTACTAATCACCGCCAACTTTTTCCATCCCAGAGTCTTAGAGTCAGTGGGTACATGCACGATAACATCTCCACGCGTGTGGGTTGGAAGATGAGCTATGGAAGATGAGCTATGAGCTATGGTGCCCTACTAATCACCGCCAACTTTTTCCATCCCAGAGTCTTAGAGTCAGTGGGTACATGCACGATAACATCTCCACGCGTGTGGGTTGGAAGATGAGCTATGGAAGATGAGCTATGAGCTATGGTGCCCTACTAATCACCGCCAACTTTTTCCATCCCAGAGTCTCAGAGTCAGTGGCTACATGCACGCTAACATCTCCACGCGTGTGGGTTGGAAGATGAGCTATGGAAGATGAGCTATGAGCTATGGTGCCCTACTAATCACCGCCAACTTTTTTCCATCCCAGAGTCTTAGAGTCAATAGGTACATGCACGATAACATCTCCACGCGTGTGGGTTGGAAAATGAGCTATGGAAGATGGGCTATGAGCTATGGTGCCCTACTAATCACCGCCAACTTTTTCCATCCCAGAGTCTCAGAGTCAATGGGTACATGCACGATAACATCTCCACGCATGTGGGTTGGAAGATGAGCTATGGAAGATGAGCTATGAGCTATGGTGCCCTACTAATCACCGCCAACTTTTTCCATCCCAGAGTCTTAGAGTCAGTGGGTACATGCACGATAACATCTCCACGCGTGTGGGTTGGAAGATGAGCTATGGAAGATGAGCTATAAGCTATGGTGCCCTACTAATCACCGCCAACTTTTTCCATCCCAGTGTCTTAGAGTCAATAGGTACATGCACGATAACATCTCCACGCGTGTGGGTTGGAAAATGAGCTATGGAAGATGAGCTATGAGCTATGGTGCCCTACTAATCACCGCCAACTTTTTCCATCCCAGAGTCTAAGAGTCAATGGGTACATGCACGATAACATCTCCACGCATGTGGGTTGGAAGATGAGCTATGGAAGATGAGCTATGAGCTATGGTGCCCTACTAATCACCGCCAACTTTTTCCATCCCAGAGTCTTAGAGTCAGTGGGTACATGCACGATAACATCTCCACGCGTGTGGGTTGGAAGATGAGCTATGGAAGATGAGCTATGAGCTATGGTGCCCTACTAATCACCGCCAACTTTTTCCATCCCAGAGTCTCAGAGTCAGTGGCTACATGCACGATAACATCTCCACGCGTGTGGGTTGGATGATGAGCTATGGAAGATGAGCTATGAGCTATGGTGCCCTACTAATCACCGCCAACTTTTTCCATCCCAGAGTCTTAGAGTCAATGGGTACATGCACGATAACATCTCTACGCGTGTGGGTTGGAAGATAAGCTATGGAAACCTTCAAAATTGCCCTACTGACCACGGCCAACTTTTTCCATCCG
The DNA here is from genome assembly GCA_916610145.1 of Eristalis arbustorum. Lineage (NCBI taxonomy): Eukaryota > Metazoa > Arthropoda > Insecta > Diptera > Syrphidae > Eristalis > Eristalis arbustorum. The sequence continues at coordinate 34,918 of CAKAIZ010000362.1, read as the reverse complement.
AGAGTCTTAGAGTCAATAGGTACATGCACGATAACATCTCCACGCGTGTGGGTTGGAAGATGAGCTATGGAAGATGAGCTATGAGCTATGGTGCCCTACTAATCACCGCCAACTTTTTCCATCCCAGAGTCTTAGAGTCAATAGGTACATGCACGATAACATCTCCACGCGTGTGGGTTGGAAAATGAGCTATGGAAGATGAGCTATGAGCTATGGTGCCCTACTAATCACCGCCAACTTTTTCCATCCCAGAGTCTCAGAGTCAATGGGTACATGCACGATAACATCTCCACGCATGTGGGTTGGAAGATGAGCTATGCAAGATGAGCTATGAGCTATGGTGCCCTACTAATCACCGCCAACGTTTTCCATCCCAGAGTCTTAGAGTCAATAGGTACATGCACGATAACATCTCCACGCGTGTGGGTTGGAAAATGAGCTATGAGCTATGGTGCCCTACTAATCACCGCCAACTTTTTCCATCCCAGAGTCTCAGAGTCAATGGGTACATGCACGATAACATCTCCACGCGTGTGGGTTGGAAAATGAGCTATGGAAGATGAGCTATGAGCTATGGTGCCCTACTAATCACCGCCAACTTTTTCCATCCCAGAGTCTCAGAGTCAATTGGTACATGCACGATAACATCTCCACGCATGTGGGTTGGAAGATGAGCTATGGAAGATGAGCTATGAGCTATGGTGCCCTACTAATCACCGCCAACTTTTTCCATCCCAGAGTCTTAGAGTCAGTGGGTACATGCACGATAACATCTCCACGCGTGTGGGTTGGAAGATGAGCTATGGAAGATGAGCTATGAGCTATGGTGCCCTACTAATCACCGCCAGCTTTTTCCATCCCAGAGTCTTAGAGTCAATAGGTACATGCACGATAACATCTCCACGCGTGTGGGTTGGAAAATGAGCTATGGAAGATGAGCTATGAGCTATGGTGCCCTACTAATCACCGCCAACTTTTTCCATCCCAGAGTCTCAGAGTCAATGGGTACATGCACGATAACATCTCCACGCATGTGGGTTGGAAGATGAGCTATGGAAGATGAGCTATGAGCTATGGTGCCCTACTAATCACCGCCAACTTTTTCCATCCCAGAGTCTTAGAGTCAGTGGGTACATGCACGATAACATCTCCACGCGTGTGGGTTGGAAGATGAGCTATGAGCTATGGTGCCCTACTAATCACCGCCAACTTTTTCCATCCCAGAGTCTCAGAGTCAGTGGCTACATGCACGATAACATCTCCACGCGTGTGGGTTGGAAGATGAGCTATGGAAGATGAGCTATGAGCTATGGTGCCCTACTAATCACCGCCAACTTTTTCCATCCCAGAGTCTTAGAGTCAATGGGTACATGCACGATAACATCTCCACGCGTGTGGGTTGGAAGATGAGCTATGGAAACCTTCAAAATTGCCCTACTGACCACGGCCAACTTTTTCCATCCGAGAGTCTTAGAGTCAATAGGTACATGCACGATAACATCTCCACGCGTGTGGGTTGGAAGATGAGCTATGGAAGATGAGCTATGGAAGATGAGCTATGGAAGATGAGCTATGAGCTATGGTGCCCTACTAATCACCGCCAACTTTTTCCATCCCAGAGTCTTAGAGTCAATAGGTACATGCACGATAACATCTCCACGCGTGTGGGTTGGAAAATGAGCTATGGAAGATGAGCTATGAGCTATGGTGCCCTACTAATCACCGCCAACTTTTTCCATCCCAGAGTCTCAGAGTCAGTGGCTACATGCACGATAACATCTCCACGCGTGTGGGTTGGAAGATGAGCTATGGAAGATGAGCTATGAGCTATGGTGCCCTACTAATCACCGCCAACTTTTTCCATCCCAGAGTCTTAGAGTCAATAGGTACATGCACGATAACATCTCCACGCGTGTGGGTTGGAAAATGAGCTATGGAAGATGAGCTATGAGCTATGGTGCCCTACTAATCACCGCCAACTTTTTCCATCCCAGAGTCTCAGAGTCAATGGGTACATGCACGATAACATCTCCACGCATGTGGGTTGGAAGATGAGCTATGGAAGATGAGCTATGAGCTATGGTGCCCTACTAATCACCGCCAACTTCTTCCATCCCAGAGTCTTAGAGTCAGTGGGTACATGCACGATAACATCTCCACGCGTGTGGGTTGGAAAAATGAGCTATGGAAGATGAGCTATGAGCTATGGTGCCCTACTAATCACCGCCAACTTTTTCCAACCCAGAGTCTTAGAGTCAATGGGTACATGCACGATAACATCTCCACGCGTGTGGGTTGGAAGATGAGCTATGGAAACCTTCAAAATTGCCCTACTAATCACCGCCAACTTTTTCCATCCCAGAGTCTCAGAGTCAGTGGCTACATGCACGATAACATCTCCACGCGTGTGGGTTGGAAGATGAGCTATGGAAGATGAGCTATGAGCTATGGTGCCCTACTAATCACCGCCAACTTTTTCCATCCCAGAGTCTTAGAGTCAATGGGTACATGCACGATAACATCTCCACGCGTGTGGGTTGGAAGATGAGCTATGGAAACCTTCAAAATTGCCCTACTAATCACCGCCAACTTTTTCCATCCCAGAGTCTCAGAGTCAGTGGCTACATGCACGATAACATCTCCACGCGTGTGGGTTGGAAGATGAGCTATGGAAGATGAGCTATGAGCTATGGTGCCCTACTAATCACCGCCAACTTTTTCCATCCCAGAGTCTTAGAGTCAGTGGGTACATGCACGATAACATCTCCACGCGTGTGGGTTGGAAGATGAGCTATGGAAGATGAGCTATGAGCTATGGTGCCCTACTAATCACCGCCAACTTTTTCCATCCCAGAGTCTTAGAGTCAATGGGTACATGCACGATAACATCTCCACGCGTGTGGGTTGGAAGATGAGCTATGGAAGATGAGCTATGAGCTATGGTGCCCTACTAATCACCGCCAACTTTTTCCATCCCAGAGTCTTAGAGTCAGTGGGTACATGCACGATAACATCTCCACGCGTGTGGGTTGGAAGATGAGCTATGAGCTATGGTGCCCTACTAATCACCGCCAACTTTTTCCATCCCAGAGTCTCAGAGTCAGTGGCTACATGCACGATAACATCTCCACGCGTGTGGGTTGGAAGATGAGCTATGGAAGATGAGCTATGAGCTATGGTGCCCTACTAATCACCGCCAACTTTTTCCATCCCAGAGTCTTAGAGTCAATGGGTACATGCACGATAACATCTCCACGCGTGTGGGTTGGAAGATGAGCTATGGAAACCTTCAAAATTGCCCTACTAATCACCGCCAACTTTTTCCATCCCAGAGTCTCAGAGTCAGTGGCTACATGCACGATAACATCTCCACGCGTGTGGGTTGGAAGATGAGCTATGGAAGATGAGCTATGAGCTATGGTGCCCTACTAATCACCGCCAACTTTTTCCATCCCAGAGTCTTAGAGTCAGTGGGTACATGCACGATAACATCTCCACGCGTGTGGGTTGGAAGATGAGCTATGGAAGATGAGCTATGAGCTATGGTGCCCTACTAATCACCGCCAACTTTTTCCATCCCAGAGTCTTAGAGTCAGTGGGTACATGCACGATAACATCTCCACGCGTGTGGGTTGGAAGATGAGCTATGGAAGATGAGCTATGAGCTATGGTGCCCTACTAATCACCGCCAACTTTTTCCATCCCAGAGTCTCAGAGTCAGTGGCTACATGCACGCTAACATCTCCACGCGTGTGGGTTGGAAGATGAGCTATGGAAGATGAGCTATGAGCTATGGTGCCCTACTAATCACCGCCAACTTTTTCCATCCCAGAGTCTTAGAGTCAATAGGTACATGCACGATAACATCTCCACGCGTGTGGGTTGGAAAATGAGCTATGGAAGATGGGCTATGAGCTATGGTGCCCTACTAATCACCGCCAACTTTTTCCATCCCAGAGTCTCAGAGTCAATGGGTACATGCACGATAACATCTCCACGCATGTGGGTTGGAAGATGAGCTATGGAAGATGAGCTATGAGCTATGGTGCCCTACTAATCACCGCCAACTTTTTCCATCCCAGAGTCTTAGAGTCAGTGGGTACATGCACGATAACATCTCCACGCGTGTGGGTTGGAAGATGAGCTATGGAAGATGAGCTATAAGCTATGGTGCCCTACTAATCACCGCCAACTTTTTCCATCCCAGTGTCTTAGAGTCAATAGGTACATGCACGATAACATCTCCACGCGTGTGGGTTGGAAAATGAGCTATGGAAGATGAGCTATGAGCTATGGTGCCCTACTAATCACCGCCAACTTTTTCCATCCCAGAGTCTAAGAGTCAATGGGTACATGCACGATAACATCTCCACGCATGTGGGTTGGAAGATGAGCTATGGAAGATGAGCTATGAGCTATGGTGCCCTACTAATCACCGCCAACTTTTTCCATCCCAGAGTCTTAGAGTCAGTGGGTACATGCACGATAACATCTCCACGCGTGTGGGTTGGAAGATGAGCTATGGAAGATGAGCTATGAGCTATGGTGCCCTACTAATCACCGCCAACTTTTTCCATCCCAGAGTCTCAGAGTCAGTGGCTACATGCACGATAACATCTCCACGCGTGTGGGTTGGATGATGAGCTATGGAAGATGAGCTATGAGCTATGGTGCCCTACTAATCACCGCCAACTTTTTCCATCCCAGAGTCTTAGAGTCAATGGGTACATGCACGATAACATCTCTACGCGTGTGGGTTGGAAGATAAGCTATGGAAACCTTCAAAATTGCCCTACTGACCACGGCCAACTTTTTCCATCCGAGAGTCTTAGAGTCAATAGGTACATGCACGATAACATCTCCACGCGTGTGGGTTGGAAGATGAGCTATGGAAGATGAGCTATGAGCTATGGTGCCCTACTAATCACCGCCAACTTTTTCCATCCCAGAGTCTTAGAGTCAATAGGTACATGCACGATAACATCTCCACGCGTGTGGGTTGGAAAATGAGCTATGGAAGATGAGCTATGAGCTATGGTGCCCTACTAATCACCGCCAACTTTTCCCATCCCAGAGTCTCAGAGTCAATGGGTACATGCACGATAACATCTCCACGCATGTGGGTTGGAAGATGAGCTATGCAAGATGAGCTATGAGCTATGGTGCCCTACTAATCACCGCCAACGTTTTCCATCCCAGAGTCTTAGAGTCAATAGGTACATGCACGATAACATCTCCACGCGTGTGGGTTGGAAAATGAGCTATGAGCTATGGTGCCCTACTTATCACCGCCAACTTTTTCCATCCCAGAGTCTCAGAGTCAATGGGTACATGCACGATAACATCTCCACGCGTGTGGGTTGGAAAATGAGCTATGGAAGATGAGCTATGAGCTATGGTGCCCTACTAATCACCGCCAACTTTTTCCATCCCAGAGTCTCAGAGCCAATTGGTACATGCACGATAACATCTCCACGCATGTGGGTTGGAAGATGAGCTATGGAAGATGAGCTATGAGCTATGGTGCCCTACTAATCACCGCCAACTTTTTCCATCCCAGAGTCTTAGAGTCAGTGGGTACATGCACGATAACATCTCCACGCGTGTGGGTTGGAAGATGAGCTATGGAAGATGAGCTATGAGCTATGGTGCCCTACTAATCACCGCCAGCTTTTTCCATCCCAGAGTCTTAGAGTCAATAGGTACATGCACGATAACATCTCCACGCGTGTGGGTTGGAAAATGAGCTATGGAAGATGAGCTATGAGCTATGGTGCCCTACTAATCACCGCCAACTTTTTCCATCCCAGAGTCTCAGAGTCAATGGGTACATGCACGATAACATCTCCACGCATGTGGGTTGGAAGATGAGCTATGGAAGATGAGCTATGAGCTATGGTGCCCTACTAATCACCGCCAACTTTTTCCATCCCAGAGTCTTAGAGTCAGTGGGTACATGCACGATAACATCTCCACGCGTGTGGGTTGGAAGATGAGCTATGAGCTATGGTGCCCTACTAATCACCGCCAACTTTTTCCATCCCAGAGTCTCAGAGTCAGTGGCTACATGCACGATAACATCTCCACGCGTGTGGGTTGGAAGATGATCTATGGAAGATGAGCTATGAGCTATGGTGCCCTACTAATCACCGCCAACTTTTTCCATCCCAGAGTCTTAGAGTCAATGGGTACATGCACGATAACATCTCCACGCGTGTGGGTTGGAAGATGAGCTATGGAAACCTTCAAAATTGCCCTACTGACCACGGCCAACTTTTTCCATCCGAGAGTCTTAGAGTCAATAGGTACATGCACGATAACATCTCCACGCGTGTGGGTTGGAAGATGAGCTATGGAAGATGAGCTATGGAAGATGAGCTATGAGCTATGGTGCCCTACTAATCACCGCCAACTTTTTCCATCCCAGAGTCTTAGAGTCAATAGGTACATGCACGATAACATCTCCACGCGTGTGGGTTGGAAAATGAGCTATGGAAGATGAGCTATGAGCTATGGTGCCCTACTAATCACCGCCAACTTTTTCCATCCCAGAGTCTCAGAGTCAGTGGCTACATGCACGATAACATCTCCACGCGTGTGGGTTGGAAGATGAGCTATGGAAGATGAGCTATGAGCTATGGTGCCCTACTAATCACCGCCAACTTTTTCCATCCCAGAGTCTTAGAGTCAATAGGTACATGCACGATAACATCTCCACGCGTGTGGGTTGGAAAATGAGCTATGGAAGATGAGCTATGAGCTATGGTGCCCTACTAATCACCGCCAACTTTTTCCATCCCAGAGTCTCAGAGTCAATGGGTACATGCACGATAACATCTCCACGCATGTGGGTTGGAAGATGAGCTATGGAAGATGAGCTATGAGCTATGGTGCCCTACTAATCACCGCCAACTTCTTCCATCCCAGAGTCTTAGAGTCAGTGGGTACATGCACGATAACATCTCCACGCGTGTGGGTTGGAAAAATGAGCTATGGAAGATGAGCTATGAGCTATGGTGCCCTACTAATCACCGCCAACTTTTTCCAACCCAGAGTCTTAGAGTCAATGGGTACATGCACGATAACATCTCCACGCGTGTGGGTTGGAAGATGAGCTATGGAAACCTTCAAAATTGCCCTACTAATCACCGCCAACTTTTTCCATCCCAGAGTCTCAGAGTCAGTGGCTACATGCACGATAACATCTCCACGCGTGTGGGTTGGAAGATGAGCTATGGAAGATGAGCTATGAGCTATGGTGCCCTACTAATCACCGCCAACTTTTTCCATCCCAGAGTCTTAGAGTCAATGGGTACATGCACGATAACATCTCCACGCGTGTGGGTTGGAAGATGAGCTATGGAAACCTTCAAAATTGCCCTACTAATCACCGCCAACTTTTTCCATCCCAGAGTCTCAGAGTCAGTGGCTACATGCACGATAACATCTCCACGCGTGTGGGTTGGAAGATGAGCTATGGAAGATGAGCTATGAGCTATGGTGCCCTACTAATCACCGCCAACTTTTTCCATCCCAGAGTCTTAGAGTCAGTGGGTACATGCACGATAACATCTCCACGCGTGTGGGTTGGAAGATGAGCTATGGAAGATGAGCTATGAGCTATGGTGCCCTACTAATCACCGCCAACTTTTTCCATCCCAGAGTCTTAGAGTCAATGGGTACATGCACGATAACATCTCCACGCGTGTGGGTTGGAAGATGAGCTATGGAAGATGAGCTATGAGCTATGGTGCCCTACTAATCACCGCCAACTTTTTCCATCCCAGAGTCTTAGAGTCAGTGGGTACATGCACGATAACATCTCCACGCGTGTGGGTTGGAAGATGAGCTATGGAAGATGAGCTATGAGCTATGGTGCCCTACTAATCACCGCCAGCTTTTTCCATCCCAGAGTCTTAGAGTCAATAGGTACATGCACGATAACATCTCCACGCGTGTGGGTTGGAAAATGAGCTATGGAAGATGAGCTATGAGCTATGGTGCCCTACTAATCACCGCCAACTTTTTCCATCCAAGAGTCTCAGAGTCAATGGGTACATGCACGATAACATCTCCACGCATGTGGGTTGGAAGATGAGCTATGGAAGATGAGCTATGAGCTATGGTGCCCTACTAATCACCGCCAACTTTTTCCATCCCAGAGTCTTAGAGTCAGTGGGTACATGCACGATAACATCTCCACGCGTGTGGGTTGGAAGATGAGCTATGAGCTATGGTGCCCTACTAATCACCGCCAACTTTTTCCATCCCAGAGTCTCAGAGTCAGTGGCTACATGCACGATAACATCTCCACGCGTGTGGGTTGGAAGATGAGCTATGGAAGATGAGCTATGAGCTATGGTGCCCTACTAATCACCGCCAACTTTTTCCATCCCAGAGTCTTAGAGTCAATGGGTACATGCACGATAACATCTCCACGCGTGTGGGTTGGAAGATGAGCTATGGAAACCTTCAAAATTGCCCTACTGACCACGGCCAACTTTTTCCATCCGAGAGTCTTAGAGTCAATAGGTACATGCACGATAACATCTCCACGCGTGTGGGTTGGAAGATGAGCTATGGAAGATGAGCTATGAGCTATGGTGCCCTACTAATCACCGCCAACTTTTTCCATCCCAGAGTCTTAGAGTCAATAGGTACATGCACGATAACATCTCCACGCGTGTGGGTTGGAAAATGAGCTATGGAAGATGAGCTATGAGCTATGGTGCCCTACTAATCACCGCCAACTTTTTCCATCCCAGAGTCTCAGAGTCAATGGGTACATGCACGATAACATCTCCACGCATGTGGGTTGGAAGATGAGCTATGGAAGATGAGCTATGAGCTATGGTGCCCTACTAATCACCGCCAACTTTTTCCATCCCAGAGTCTTAGAGTCAATAGGTACATGCACGATAACATCTCCACGCGTGTGGGTTGGAAAATGAGCTATGGAAGATGAGCTATGAGCTATGGTGCCCTACTAATCACCGCCAACTTCTTCCATCCCAGAGTCTTAGAGTCAGTGGGTACATGCACGATAACATCTCCACGCGTGTGGGTTGGAAAAATGAGCTATGGAAGATGAGCTATGAGCTATGGTGCCCTACTAATCACCGCCAACTTTTTCCATCCCAGAGTCTTAGAGTCAATGGGTACATGCACGATAACATCTCCACGCGGGTGGGTTGGAAGATGAGCTATGGAAACCTTCAAAATTGCCCTACTAATCACCGCCAACTTTTTCCATCCCAGAGTCTCAGAGTCAGTGGCTACATAAACGATAACATCTCCACGCGTGTGGGTTGGAAGATGAGCTATGGAAGATGAGCTATGAGCTATGGTGCCCTACTAATCACCGCCAACTTTTTCCATCCCAGAGTCTTAGAGTCAATGGGTACATGCACGATAACATCTCCACGCGTGTGGGTTGGAAGATGAGCTATGGAAACCTTCAAAATTGCCCTACTAATCACCGCCAACTTTTTCCATCCCAGAGTCTCAGAGTCAGTGGCTACATGCACGATAACATCTCCACGCGTGTGGGTTGGAAGATGAGCTATGGAAGATGAGCTATGAGCTATGGTGCCCTACTAATCACCGCCAACTTTTTCCATCCCAGAGTCTTAGAGTCAGTGGGTACATGCACGATAACATCTCCACGCGTGTGGGTTGGAAGATGAGCTATGGAAGATGAGCTATGAGCTATGGTGCCCTACTAATCACCGCCAACTTTTTCCATCCCAGAGTCTTAGAGTCAATGGGTACATGCACGATAACATCTCCACGCGTGTGGGTTGGAAGATGAGCTATGGAAGATGAGCTATGAGCTATGGTGCCCTACTAATCACCGCCAACTTTTTCCATCCCAGAGTCTTAGAGTCAGTGGCTACATGCACGATAACATCTCCACGCGTGTGGGTTGGAAGATGAGCTATGGAAGATGAGCTATGAGCTATGGTGCCCTACTAATCACCGCCAACTTTTTCCATCCCAGAGTCTTAGAGTCAATAGGTACATGCACGATAACATCTCCACGCGTGTGGGTTGGAATATGAGCTATGGAAGATGAGCTATGAGCTATGGTGCCCTACTAATCACCGCCAACTTTTTCCATCCCAGAGTCTCAGAGTCAATGGGTACATGCACGATAACATCTCCACGCATGTGGGTTGGAAGATGAGCTATGGAAGATGAGCTATGAGCTATGGTGCCCTACTAATCACCGCCAACTTTTTCCATCCCAGAGTCTTAGAGTCAATAGGTACATGCACGATAACATCTCCACGCGTGTGGGTTGGAAAATGAGCTATGGAAGATGAGCTATGAGCTATGGTGCCCTACTAATCACCGCCAACTTTTTCCATCCCAGAGTCTCAGAGTCAATGGGTACATGCACGATAACATCTCCACGCATGTGGGTTGGAAGATGAGCTATGGAAGATGAGCTATGAGCTATGGTGCCCTACTAATCACCGCCAACTTTTTCCATCCCAGAGTCTTAGAGTCAATAGGTACATGCACGATAACATCTCCACGCGTGTGGGTTGGAAAATGAGCTATGGAAGATGAGCTATGAGCTATGGTGCCCTACTAATCACCGCCAACTTCTTCCATCCCAGAGTCTTAGAGTCAGTGGGTACATGCACGATAACATCTCCACGCGTGTGGGTTGGAAAAATGAGCTATGGAAGATGAGCTATGAGCTATGGTGCCCTACTAATCACCGCCAACTTTTTCCATCCCAGAGTCTTAGAGTCAATGGGTACATGCACGATAACATCTCCACGCGTGTGGGTTGGAAGATGAGCTATGGAAGATGAGCTATGAGCTATGGTGCCCTACTAATCACCGCCAACTTTTTCCATCCCAGAGTCTTAGAGTCAATGGGTACATGCACGATAACATCTCCACGCGTGTGGGTTGGAAGATGAGCTATGGAAACCTTCAAAATTGCCCTACTGACCACGGCCAACTTTTTCCATCCGAGAGTCTTAGAGTCAATAGGTACATGCACGATAACATCTCCACGCGTGTGGGTTGGAAGATGAGCTATGGAAGATGAGCTATGGAAGATGAGCTATGAGCTATGGTGCCCTACTAATCACCGCCAACTTTTTCCATCCCAGAGTCTTAGAGTCAATAGGTACATGCACGATAACATCTCCACGCGTGTGGGTTGGAAAATGAGCTATGGAAGATGAGCTATGAGCTATGGTGCCCTACTAATCACCGCCAACTTTTTCCATCCCAGAGTCTCAGAGTCAATGGGTACATGCACGATAACATCTCCACGCATGTGGGTTGGAAGATGAGCTATGGAAGATGAGCTATGAGCTATGGTGCCCTACTAATCACCCCCAACTTTTTCCATCCCAGAGTCTTAGAGTCAATAGGTACATGCACGATAACATCTCCACGCGTGTGGGTTGGAAAATGAGCTATGGAAGATGAGCTATGAGCTATGGTGCCCTACTAATCACCGCCAACTTTTTCCATCCCAGAGTCTCAGAGTCAATGGGTACATGCACGATAACATCTCCACGCATGTGGGTTGGAAGATGAGCTATGGAAGATGAGCTATGAGCTATGGTGCCCTACTAATCACCGCCAACTTTTTCCATCCCAGAGTCTTAGAGTCAATAGGTACATGCACGATAACATCTCCACGCGTGTGGGTTGGAAAATGAGCTATGGAAGATGAGCTATGAGCTATGGTGCCCTACTAATCACCGCCAACTTCTTCCATCCCAGAGTCTTAGAGTCAGTGGGTACATGCACGATAACATCTCCACGCGTGTGGGTTGGAAAAATGAGCTATGGAAGATGAGCTATGAGCTATGGTGCCCTACTAATCACCGCCAACTTTTCCATCCCAGAGTCTTAGAGTCAATGGGTACATGCACGATAACATCTCCACGCGTGTGGGTTGGAAGATGAGCTATGGAAACCTTCAAAATTGCCCTACTAATCACCGCCAACTTTTTCCATCCCAGAGTCTCAGAGTCAGTGGCTACATGCACGATAACATCTCCACGCGTGTGGGTTGGAAGATGAGCTATGGAAGATGAGCTATGAGCTATGGTGCCCTACTAATCACCGCCAACTTTTTCCATCCCAGAGTCTTAGAGTCAATGGGTACATGCACGATAACATCTCCACGCGTGTGGGTTGGAAGATGAGCTATGGAAACCTTCAAAATTGCCCTACTAATCACCGCCAACTTTTTCCATCCCAGAGTCTCAGAGTCAGTGGCTACATGCACGATAACATCTCCACGCGTGTGGGTTGGAAGATGAGCTATGGAAGATGAGCTATGAGCTATGGTGCCCTACTAATCACCGCCAACTTTTTCCATCCCAGAGTCTTAGAGTCAGTGGGTACATGCACGATAACATCTCCACGCGTGTGGGTTGGAAGATGAGCTATGGAAGATGAGCTATGAGCTATGGTGCCCTACTAATCACCGCCAACTTTTTCCATCCCAGAGTCTTAGAGTCAATGGGTACATGCACGATAACATCTCCACGCGTGTGGGTTGGAAGATGAGCTATGGAAGATGAGCTATGAGCTATGGTGCCCTACTAATCACCGCCAACTTTTTCCATCCCAGAGTCTTAGAGTCAGTGGCTACATGCACGATAACATCTCCACGCGTGTGGGTTGGAAGATGAGCTATGGAAGATGAGCTATGAGCTATGGTGCCCTACTAATCACCGCCAACTTTTTCCATCCCAGAGTCTTAGAGTCAGTGGGTACATGCACGATAACATCTCCACGCGTGTGGGTTGGAAGATGAGCTATGGAAGATGAGCTATGAGCTATGGTGCCCTACTAATCACCGCCAGCTTTTTCCATCCCAGAGTCTTAGAGTCAATAGGTACATGCACGATAACATCTCCACGCGTGTGGGTTGGAAAATGAGCTATGGAAGATGAGCTATGAGCTATGGTGCCTTACTAATCACCGCCAACTTTTTCCATCCCAGAGTCTCAGAGTCAATGGGTACATGCACGATAACATCTCCACGCATGTGGGTTGGAAGATGAGCTATGGAAGATGAGCTATGAGCTATGGTGCCCTACTAATCACCGCCAACTTTTTCCATCCCAGAGTCTCAGAGTCAATGGGTACATGCACGATAACATCTCCACGCATGTGGGTTGGAAGATGAGCTATGGAAGATGAGCTATGAGCTATGGTGCCCTACTAATCACCGCCAACTTTTTCCATCCCAGAGTCTTAGAGTCAATAGGTACATGCACGATAACATCTCCACGCGTGTGGGTTGGAAAATGAGCTATGGAAGATGAGCTATGAGCTATGGTGCCCTACTAATCACCGCCAACTTCTTCCATCCCAGAGTCTTAGAGTCAGTGGGTACATGCACGATAACATCTCCACGCGTGTGGGTTGGAAGATGAGCTATGAGCTATGGTGCCCTACTAATCACCGCCAACTTTTTCCATCCCAGAGTCTCAGAGTCAGTGGCTACATGCACGATAACATCTCCACGCGTGTGGGTTGGAAGATGAGCTATGGAAGATGAGCTATGAGCTATGGTGCCCTACTAATCACCGCCAGCTTTTTCCATCCCAGAGTCTTAGAGTCAATAGGTACATGCACGATAACATCTCCACGCGTGTGGGTTGGAAAATGAGCTATGGAAGATGAGCTATGAGCTATGGTGCCCTACTAATCACCGCCAACTTTTTCCATCCCAGAGTCTCAGAGTCAATGGGTACATGCACGATAACATCTCCACGCATGTGGGTTGGAAGATGAGCTATGGAAGATGAGCTATGAGCTATGGTGCCCTACTAATCACCGCCAACTTCTTCCATCCCAGGGTCTTAGAGTCAGTGGGTACATGCACGATAACATCTCCACGCGTGTGGGTTGGAAAAATGAGCTATGGAAGATGAGCTATGAGCTATGGTGCCCTACTAATCACCGCCAACTTTTTCCATCCCAGAGTCTTAGAGTCAATGGGTACATGCACGATAACATCTCCACGCGTGTGGGTTGGAAGATGAGCTATGGAAACCTTCAAAATTGCCCTACTGACCACGGCCAACTTTTTCCATCCGAGAGTCTTAGAGTCAATAGGTACATGCACGATAACATCTCCACGCGTGTGGGTTGGAAGATGAGCTATGGAAGATGAGCTATGGAAGATGAGCTATGGAAGATGAGCTATGAGCTATGGTGCCCTACTAATCACCGCCAACTTTTTCCATCCCAGAGTCTTAGAGTCAATAGGTACATGCACGATAACATCTCCACGCGTGTGGGTTGGAAAATGAGCTATGGAAGATGAGCTATGAGCTATGGTGCCCTACTAATCACCGCCAACTTTTTCCATCCCAGAGTCTCAGAGTCAATGGGTACATGCACGATAACATCTCCACGCATGTGGGTTGGAAGATGAGCTATGGAAGATGAGCTATGAGCTATGGTGCCCTACTAATCACCGCCAACTTTTTCCATCCCAGAGTCTTAGAGTCAATAGGTACATGCACGATAACATCTCCACGCGTGTGGGTTGGAAAATGAGCTATGGAAGATGAGCTATGAGCTATGGTGCCCTACTAATCACCGCCAACTTCTTCCATCCCAGAGTCTTAGAGTCAGTGGGTACATGCACGATAACATCTCCACGCGTGTGGGTTGGAAAAATGAGCTATGGAAGATGAGCTATGAGCTATGGTGCCCTACTAATCACCGCCAACTTTTTCCATCCCAGAGTCTTAGAGTCAATGGGTACATGCACGATAACATCTCCACGCGTGTGGGTTGGAAGATGAGCTATGGAAACCTTCAAAATTGCCCTACTAATCACCGCCAACTTTTTCCATCCCAGAGTCTCAGAGTCAGTGGCTACATGCACGATAACATCTCCACGCGTGTGGGTTGGAAGATGAGCTATGGAAGATGAGCTATGAGCTATGGTGCCCTACTAATCACCGCCAACTTTTTCCATCCCAGAGTCTTAGAGTCAATGGGTACATGCACGATAACATCTCCACGCGTGTGGGTTGGAAGATGAGCTATGGAAACCTTCAAAATTGCCCTACTAATCACCGCCAACTTTTTCCATCCCAGAGTCTCAGAGTCAATGGGTACATGCACGATAACATCTCCACGCATGTGGGTTGGAAGATGAGCTATGGAAGATGAGCTATGAGCTATGGTGCCCTACTAATCACCGCCAACTTCTTCCATCCCAGAGTCTTAGAGTCAGTGGGTACATGCACGATAACATCTCCACGCGTGTGGGTTGGAAAAATGAGCTATGGAAGATGAGCTATGAGCTATGGTGCCCTACTAATCACCGCCAACTTTTTCCATCCCAGAGTCTTAGAGTCAATGGGTACATGCACGATAACATCTCCACGCGTGTGGGTTGGAAGATGAGCTATGGAAACCTTCAAAATTGCCCTACTAATCACCGCCAACTTTTTCCATCCCAGAGTCTTAGAGTCAATGGGTACATGCACGATAACATCTCCACGCGTGTGGGTTAGAAGATGAGCTATGGAAACCTTCAAAATTGCCCTACTAATCACCGCCAACTTTTTCCATCCCAGAGTCTCAGAGTCAGTGGCTACATGCACGATAACATCTCCACGCGTGTGGGTTGGAAGATGAGCTATGGAAGATGAGCTATGAGCTATGGTGCCCTACTAATCACCGCCAACTTTTTCCATCCCAGAGTCTTAGAGTCAATGGGTACATGCACAATAACATCTCCACGCGTGTGGGTTGGAAGATGAGCTATGGAAACCTTCAAAATTGCCCTACTAATCACCGCCAACTTTTTCCATCCCAGAGTCTCAGAGTCAGTGGCTACATGCACGATAACATCTCCACGCGTGTGGGTTGGAAGATGAGCTATGGAAGATGAGCTATGAGCTATGGTGCCCTACTAATCACCGCCAACTTTTTCCATCCCAGAGTCTTAGAGTCAGTGGGTACATGCACGATAACATCTCCACGCGTGTGGGTTGGAAGATGAGCTATGGAAGATGAGCTATGAGCTATGGTGCCCTACTAATCACCGCCAACTTTTTCCATCCCAGAGTCTTAGAGTCAATGGGTACATGCACGATAACATCTCCACGCGTGTGGGTTGGAAGATGAGCTATGGAAACCTTCAAAATTGCCCTACTAATCACCGCCAACTTTTTCCATCCCAGAGTCTTAGAGTCAATGGGTACATGCACGATAACATCTCCACGCGTGTGGGTTAGAAGATGAGCTATGGAAACCTTCAAAATTGCCCTACTAATCACCGCCAACTTTTTCCATCCCAGAGTCTCAGAGTCAGTGGCTACATGCACGATAACATCTCCACGCGTGTGGGTTGGAAGATGAGCTATGGAAGATGAGCTATGAGCTATGGTGCCCTACTAATCACCGCCAACTTTTTCCATCCCAGAGTCTTAGAGTCAATGGGTACATGCACGATAACATCTCCACGCGTGTGGGTTGGAAGATGAGCTATGGAAACCTTCAAAATTGCCCTACTAATCACCGCCAACTTTTTCCATCCCAGAGTCTCAGAGTCAGTGGCTACATGCACGATAACATCTCCACGCGTGTGGGTTGGAAGATGAGCTATGGAAGATGAGCTATGAGCTATGGTGCCCTACTAATCACCGCCAACTTTTTCCATCCCAGAGTCTTAGAGTCAGTGGGTACATGCACGATAACATCTCCACGCGTGTGGGTTGGAAGATGAGCTATGGAAGATGAGCTATGAGCTATGGTGCCCTACTAATCACCGCCAACTTTTTCCATCCCAGAGTCTTAGAGTCAATGGGTACATGCACGATAACATCTCCACGCGTGTGGGTTGGAAGATGAGCTATGGAAGATGAGCTATGAGCTATGGTGCCCTACTAATCACCGCCAACTTTTTCCATCCCAGAGTCTTAGAGTCAGTGGCTACATGCACGATAACATCTCCACGCGTGTGGGTTGGAAGATGAGCTATGGAAGATGAGCTATGAGCTATGGTGCCCTACTAATCACCGCCAACTTTTTCCATCCCAGAGTCTTAGAGTCAGTGGGTACATGCACGATAACATCTCCACGCGTGTGGGTTGGAAGATGAGCTATGGAAGATGAGCTATGAGCTATGGTGCCCTACTAATCACCGCCAACTTTTTCCATCCCAGAGTCTTAGAGTCAGTGGGTACATGCACGATAACATCTCCACGCGTGTGGGTTGGAAAATGAGCTATGGAAGATGAGCTATGAGCTATGGTGCCCTACTAATCACCGCCAACTTTTTCCATCCCAGAGTCTTAGAGTCAATGGGTACATGCACGATAACATCTCCACGCGTGTGGGTTGGAAGATGAACTATGGAAACCTTCAAAATTGCCCTACTAATCACCGCCAACTTTTTCCATCCCAGAGTCTCAGAGTCAGTGGCTACATGCACGATAACATCTCCACGCGTGTGGGTTGGAAGATGAGCTATGGAAGATGAGCTATGAGCTATGGTGCCCTACTAATCACCGCCAACTTTTTCCATCCCAGAGTCTTAGAGTCAATAGGTACATGCACGATAACATCTCCACGCGTGTGGATTGGAAGATGAGCTATGGAAACCTTCAAAATTGCCCTACTAATCACCGCCAACTTTTTCCATCCCAGAGTCTCAGAGTCAGTGGCTACATGCACGATAACATCTCCACGCGTGTGGGTTGGAAGATGAGCTATGGAAGATGAGCTATGAGCTATGGTACCCTACTAATCACCGCCAACTTTTTCCATCCCAGAGTCTCAGAGTCAATGGGTACATGCACGATAACATCTCCACGCGTGTGGGTTGGAAGATGAGCTATGGAAGATGAGCTATGAGCTATGGTGCCCTACTAATCACCCCCAACTTTTTCCATCCCAGAGTCTTAGAGTCAATGGGTACATGCACGATAACATCTCCACGCGTGTGGGTTGGAAGATGAGCTATGGAAACCTTAAAGATTGCCCTGCTGACCACCGCCAACTTTTTCCATCCCAGAGTCTTAGAGTCAATGGGTACATGCACGATAACATCACCACCCGTGTGGGTTGGAAGATGAGCTATGGAAACCTTAAAGATTGCCCTGCTGACCACCGCCAACTTTTTCCATCCCAGAGTCTTAGAGTCAATAGGTACATGCACGATAACATCTCCACGCGTGTGGGTTGGAAGATGAGCTATGGAAGATGAGCTATGAGCTATGGTGCCCTACTAATCACCGCCAACTTTTTCCATCCCAGAGTCTTAGAGTCAATGGGTACATGCACGATAACATCTCCACGCGTGTGGGTTGGAAGATGAGCTATGGAAACCTTCAAAATTGCCCTACTAATCACCGCCAACTTTTTCCATCCCAGAGTCTTAGAGTCAATGGGTACATGCACGATAATATCTCCACGCGTGTGGGTTGGAAGATGAGCTATGGAAACCTTCAAAATTGCCCTACTAATCACCGCCAACTTTTTCCATCCCAGAGTCTCAGAGTCAATGGGTACATGCACGATAACATCACCACCCGTGTGGGTTGGAAGATGAGCTATGGAAACCTTAAAGATTGCCCTGCTGACCACCGCCAACTTTTTCCATCCCAGAGTCTTAGAGTCAATGGGTACATGCACGATAATATCTCCACGCGTGTGGGTTGGAAGATGAGCTATGGAAACCTTCAAAATTGCCCTACTAATCACCGCCAACTTTTTCCATCCCTGAGTCTCAGAGTCAATGGGTATATGCACGATAACATCTCCACGCGTGTGGGTTGGAAGATGAGCTATGAGCTATGGTGCCCTACTAATCACCGCCAACTTTTTCCATCCCAGAGTCTTAGAGTCAATGGGTACATGCACGATAACATCTCCACGCGTGTGGGTTGGAAGATGAGCTATGGAAGATGAGCTATGAGCTATGGTGCCCTACTAATCACCGCCAACTTTTTCCATCCCAGAGTCTCAGAGTCAATGGGTACATGCACGATAACATCTCCACGCATGTGGGTTGGAAGATGAGCTATGGAAGATGAGCTATGAGCTATGGTGCCCTACTAATCACCGCCAACTTTTTCCATCCCAGAGTCTCAGAGTCAATGGGTACATGCACGATAACATCTCCACGCGTGTGGGTTGGAAGATGAGCTATGGAAGATGAGCTATGAGCTATGGTGCCCTACTACTCAACGCCAACTTTTTCCATCCCAGAGTCTCAGAGTCAATGGGTACATGCACGATAACATCTCCACGCGTGTGGGTTGGAAGATGAGCTATGGAAGATGAGCTATGAGCTATGGTGCCCTACTAATCACCGCCAACTTTTTCTATCCCAGAGTCTTAGAGTCAGTGGGTACATGCACGATAACATCTCCACGCGTGTGGGTTGGAAGATGAGCTATGAGCTATGGTGCCCTACTAATCACCGCCAACTTTTTTCATCCCAGAGTCTTAGAGTCAATGGGTACATGCACGATAACATCTCCACGCGTGTGGGTTGGAAGATGAGCTATGGAAACCTTCAAAATTGCCCTACTGACCACGGCCAACTTTTTCCATCCCAGAGTCTCAGAGTCAATGGGTACATGCACGATAACATCACCGCCCGTGTGGATTGGAAGATGAGCTATGGAAGCGTTCAAAATTGCCCTGCTGACCACCGCCAACTTTTTCCATCCCAGAGTCTTAGAGTCAATGGGTACATGCACGATAACATCTCCACGCGTGTGGGTTGGAAGATGAGCTATGGAAGATGAGCTATGAGCTATGGTGCCCTACTAATCACCGCCAACTTTTTCCATGCCAGAGTCTTAGAGTCAATGGGTACATGCACGATAACATCTCCACGCGTGTGGGTTGGAAGAAGAGCTATGGAAACCTTCAAAATTGCCCTACTGACCACGGCCAACTTCTTCCATCCCAGAGTCTCAGAGTCAATGGGTACATGCACGATAACATCACCGCCCGTGTGGATTGGAAGATGAGCTATGGAAGCGTTCAAAAATGCCCTGCTGACCACCGCCAACTTTTTCCATCCCAGAGTCTTAGAGTCAATGGGTACATGCACGATAACATCTCCACGCGTGTGGGTTGGAAGATGAGCTATGGAAGATGAGCTATGAGCTATGGTGCCCTACTAATCACCGCCAACATTTTCCATGCCAGAGTCTTAGAGTCAGTGGGTATATGCACGATAACATCTCCACGCGTGTGGGTTGGAAGATGAGCTATGGAAACCTTCAAAATTGCCCTACTGACCACGGCCAACTTTTTCCATCCCAGAGTCTTAGAGTCAATGGGTACATGCACGATAACATCTCCACGCGTGTGGGTTGGAAGATGAGCTATGGAAACCTTCAAAATTGCCCTACTAATCACCGCCAACTTTTTCCATCCCAGAGTCTCAGAGTCAATGGGTACATGCACGATAACATCACCGCCCGTGTGGATTGGAAGATGAGCTATGGAAGCGTTCAAAATTGCCCTGCTGACCACCGCCAACTTTTTCCATCCCAGAGTCTTAGAGTCAATGGGTACATGCACGATAACATCTCCACGCGTGTGGGTTGGAAGATGAGCTATGGAAGATGAGCTATGGAAGATGAGCTATGAGCTATGGTGCCCTACTAATCACCGCCAACTTTTTCCATCCCAGAGTCTTAGAGTCAGTGGGTACATGCACGATAACATCTCCACGCGTGTGGGTTGGAAGATGAGCTATGGAAACCTTCAAAATTGCCCTACTGACCACGGCCAACTTTTTCCATCCCAGAGTCTCAGAGTCAATGGGTACATGCACGATAACATCACCACCCGTGTGGGTTGGAAGATGAGCTATGGAAACCTTAAAAATTGCCCTACTGACCACCGCCAACTTTTTCCATCCCAGAGTCTCAGAGTCAATGGGTACATGCACGATAACATCTCCACGCGTGTGGGTTGGAAGATGAGCTATGGAAACCTTCAAAATTGCCCTACTAATCACCGCCAACTTTTTCCATCCCAGAGTCTCAGAGTCAATGGGTACATGCACGATAACATCACCGCCCGTGTGGATTGGAAGATGAGCTATGGAAGCGTTCAAAATTGCCCTACTGACCACCGCCAACTTTTTCCATCCCAGAGTCTTAGAGTCAATGGGTACATGCACGATAATATCTCCACGCGTGTGGGTTGGAAGATGAGCTATGGAAACCTTCAAAATTGCCCTACTAATCACCGCCAACTTTTTCCATCCCAGAGTCTCAAAGTCAGTGGGTACATGCACGATAACATCTCCACGCGTGTGGGTTGGAAGATGAGCTATGAGCTATGGTGCCCTACTAATCACCGCCAACTTTTTCCATCCCAGAGTCTTAGAGTCAGTGGCTACATGCACGATAACATCTCCACGCGTGTGGGTTGGAAGATGAGCTATGGAAGATGAGCTATGAGCTATGGTGCCCTACTACTCAAGGCCAACTTTTTCCATCCCAGAGTCTCAGAGTCAATGGGTACATGCACGATAACATCTCCACGCGTGTGGGTTGGAAGATGAGCTATGGAAGATGAGCTATGAGCTATGGTGCCCTACTAATCACCGCCAACTTTTTCCATCCCAGAGTCTTAGAGTCAGTGGGTACATGCACGATAACATCTCCACGCGTGTGGGTTGGAAGATGAGCTATGGAAGATGAGCTATGAGCTATGGTGCCCTACTAATCACCGCCAACTTTTTCCATCCCAGAGTCTTAGAGTCAATGGGTACAGCACGATAACATCTCCACGCGTGTGGGTTGGAAGATGAGCTATGGAAACCTTCAAAATTGCCCTAGTGACCACGGCCAACTTTTTCCATCCCAGAGTCTTAGAGTCAATAGGTACATGCACGATAACATCTCCACGCGTGTGGGTTGGAAGATGAGTTATGGAAGATGAGCTATGAGCTATGGTGCCCTACTAATCACCGCCAACTTTTTCCATCCCAGAGTCTTAGAGTCAATGGGTACATGCACGATAACATCTCCACGCGTGTGGGTTGGAAGATGAGCTATGGAAACCTTCAAAATTGCCCTACTGACCACGGTCAACTTTTTCCATCCCAGAGTCTTAGAGTCAATAGGTACATGCACGATAACATCTCCACGCGTGTGGGTTGGAAGATGAGTTATGGAAGATGAGCTATGAGCTATGGTGCCCTACTAATCACCGCAACTTTTTCCAGCCAGAGTCTTAGAGTCAATGGGTACATGCACGATAATATCTCCACGCGTGTGGGTTGGAAGATGAGCTATGGAAACCTTCAAAATTGCCCTACTGACCACGGCCAACTTTTTCCATCCGAGAGTCTTAGAGTCAATAGGTACATGCACGATAACATCTCCACGCGTGTGGGTTGGAAGATGAGCTATGGAAACCTTCAAAATTGCCCTACTGACCACGGCCAACTTTTTCCATCCCAGAGTCTTAGAGTCAATAGGTACATGCACGATAACATCTCCACGCGTGTGGGTTGGAAGATGAGCTATGGAAGATCAGCTATGAGCTATGGTGCCCTACTAATCACCGCCAACTTTTTCCATCCCAGAGTCTTAGAGTCAATAGGTACATGCACGATAACATCTCCACGCGTGAGGGTTGGAAAATGAGCTATGGAAGATGAGCTATGAGCTATGGTGCCCTACTAATCACCGCCAACTTTTTCCATCCCAGAGTCTTAGAGTCAGTGGGTACATGCACGATAACATCTCCACGCGTGTGGGTTGGAAGATGAGCTATGGAAACCTTCAAAATTGCCCTACTAATCACCGCCAACTTTTTCCATCCCAGAGTCTCAGAGTCAATGGGTACATGCACGATAACATCTCCACGCGTGTGGGATGGAAGATGAGCTATGGAAGATGAGCTATGAGCTATGGTGCCCTACTAATCACCGCCAACTTTTTCCATCCCAGAGTCTCAGAGTCAATGGGTACATGCACGATAACATCACCACCCGTGTGGGTTGGAAGATGAGCTATGAGCTATGGTGCCCTACTAATCACCGCCAACTTTTGCCATCCCAGAGTCTCAGAGTCAATGGGTACATGCACGATAACATCTCCACGCGTGTGGGTTGGAAGATGAGCTATGGAAGATGAGCTATGAGCTATGGTGCCCTACTACTCAAGGCTAACTTTTTCCATCCCAGAGTCTCAGAGTCAATGGGTACATGCACGATAACATCACCGCCCGTGTGGATTGGAAGATGAGCTATGGAAGCGTTCAAAATTGCCCTACTGACCACCGCCAACTTTTTCCATCCCAGAGTCTTAGAGTCAATGGGTACATGCACGATAATATCTCCACGCGTGTGGGTTGGAAGATGAGCTATGGAAACCTTCAAAATTGCCCTACTAATCACCGCCAACTTTTTCCATCCCAGAGTCTCAAAGTCAGTGGGTACATGCACGATAACATCTCCACGCGTGTGGGTTGGAAGATGAGCTATGAGCTATGGTGCCCTACTAATCACCGCCAACTTTTTCCATCCCAGAGTCTTAGAGTCAGTGGCTACATGCACGATAACATCTCCACGCGTGTGGGTTGGAAGATGAGCTATGGAAGATGAGCTATGAGCTATGGTGCCCTACTAATCACCGCCAACTTTTTCCATCCCAGAGTCTTAGAGTCAGTGGGTACATGCACGATAACATCTCCACGCGTGTGGGTTGGAAGATGAGCTATGGAAGATGAGCTATGAGCTATGGTGCCCTACTAATCACCGCCAACTTTTTCCATCCCAGAGTCTTAGAGTCAATGGGTACATGCACGATAACATCTCCACGCGTGTGGGTTGGAAGATGAGCTATGGAAACCTTCAAAATTGCCCTAGTGACCACGGCCAACTTTTTCCATCCCAGAGTCTTAGAGTCAATAGGTACATGCACGATAACATCTCCACGCGTGTGGGTTGGAAGATGAGTTATGGAAGATGAGCTATGAGCTATGGTGCCCTACTAATCACCGCCAACTTTTTCCATCCCAGAGCCTTAGAGTCAGTGGGTACATGCACGATAACATCTCCACGCGTGTGGGTTGGAAGATGAGCTATGGAAACCTTCAAAATTGCCCTACTGACCACGGCCAACTTTTTCCATCCCAGAGTCTTAGAGTCAATAGGTACATGCACGATAACATCTCCACGCGTGTGGGTTGGAAGATGAGCTATGAGCTATGGTGCCCTACTAATCACCGCCAACTTTTTCCATCCCAGAGTCTTAGAGTCAATGGGTACATGCACGATAATATCTCCACTCGTGTGGGTTGGAAGATGAGCTATGGAAACCTTCAAAATTGCCCTACTGACCACGGCCAACTTTTTCCATCCGAGAGTCTTAGAGTCAATGGGTACATGCACGATAATATCTCCACGCGTGTGGGTTGGAAGATGAGCTATGGAAACCTTAAAAATTGCCCTACTGACCACGGCCAACTTTTTCCATCCGAGAGTCTTAGAGTCAATAGGTACATGCACCATAACATCTCCACGCGTGTGGGTTGGAAGATGAGCTATGGAAACCTTCAAAATTGCCCTACTGACCACGATAACGTCTCCACGCGTGTGGGTTGGAAGATGAGCTATGGAAGATGAGCTATGAGCTATGGTGCCCTACTAATCACCGCCAACTTTTGCCATCCCAGAGTCTCAGAGTCAATGGGTACATGCACGATAACATCACCACCCGTGTGGGTTGGAAGATGAGCTATGGAAACCTTAAAAATTGCCCTGCTGACCACCGCCAACTTTTTCCATCCCAGAGTCTCAGAGTCAATGGGTACATGCACGATAATATCTCCACGCGTGTGGGTTGGAAGATGAGCTATGGAAACCTTAAAAATTGCCCTACTGACCACGGCCAACTTTTTCCATCCGAGAGTCTTAGAGTCAATAGGTACATGCACGATAACATCTCCACGCGTGTGGGTTGGAAGATGAGCTATGGAAACCTTCAAAATTGCCCTACTGACCACGGCCAACTTTTTCCATCCCAGAGTCTTAGAGTCAATAGGTACATGCACGATAACATCTCCACGCGTGTGGGTTGGAAGATGAGTTATGGAAGATGAGCTATGAGCTATGGTGCCCTACTAATCACCGCCAACTTTTTCCATCCCAGAGTCTTAGAGTCAATGGGTACATGCACGATAATATCTCCACGCGTGTGGGTTGGAAGATGAGCTATGGAAAAAAAATTGCCCTACTGACCACGGCCAACTTTTTCCATCCCAGAGTCTCAGAGTCAATGGGTACATGCACGATAACATCACCACCCGTGTGGGTTGGAAGATGAGCTATGGAAACCTTAAAAATTGCCCTGCTGACCACCGCCAACTTTTTCCATCCCAGAGTCTTAGAGTCAATGGGTACATGCACGATAACATCTCCACGCGTGTGGGTTGGAAGATGAGCTATGGAAGATGAGCTATGAGCTATGGTGCCCTACTAATCACCGCCAACTTTTTCCATCCCAGAGTCTTAGAGTCAGTGGGTACATGCACGATAACATCTCCACGCGTGTGGGTTGGAAGATGAGCTATGGAAACCTTCAAAATTGCCCTACTAATCACCGCCAACTTTTTCCATCCCAGAGTCTCAGAGTCAATGGGTACATGCACGATAACATCTCCACGCGTGTGGGTTGGAAGATGAGCTATGGAAGATGAGCTATGAGCTATGGTACCCTACTAATCACCGCCAACTTTTTCCATCCCAGAGTCTTAGAGTCAGTGGCTACATGCACGATAACATCTCCACGCGTGTGGGTTGGAAGATGAGCTATGGAAACCTTCAAAAATGCCCTACTAATCACCGCCAACTTTTTCCATCCCATAGTCTCAGAGTCAATGGGTACATGCACGATAACATCACCGCCCGTGTGGATTGGAAGATGAGCTATGGAAGCGTTCAAAATTGCCCTACTGACCACCGCCAACTTTTTCCATCCCAGAGTCTCAGAGTCAATGGGTACATGCACGATAACATCTCCACGCGTGTGGGTTGGAAGATGAGCTATGGAAGATGAGCTATGAGCTATGGTGCCCTACTAATCACCGCCAACTTTTTCCATCCCAGAGTCTTAGAGTCAGTCTGTACATGCACGATAACATCTCCACGCGTGTGGGTTGGAAGATGAGCTATGGAAACCTTCAAAATTGCCCTACTAATCACCGCCAACTTTTTCCATCCCAGAGTCTCAGAGTCAACGGATACATGCACGAAAACATCTCCACGCGTGTGGGTTGGAAAATGAGCTATGGAAGATGAGCTATGAGCTATGGTGCCCTACTACTCAACGCCAACTTTTTCCATCCCAGAGTCTTAGAGTCAATGGGTACATGCACGACAACATCTCCACGCGTGTGGGTTGGAAGATGAGCTATGGAAACCTTCAAAATTGCCCTACTAATCACCGCCAACTTTTTCCATCCCAGAGTCTTAGAGTCAATAGGTACATGCACGATAACATCTCCACGCGTGTGGGTTGGAAAATGAGCTATGGAAGATGAGCTTTGAGCTATGGTGCCCTACTAATCACCGCCAACTTTTGCCATCCCAGAGTCTCAGAGTCAATGGGTACATGCACGATAACATCTCCACGCGTGTGGGTTGGAAGATGAGCTATGGAAACCTTCAAAATTGCCCTACTGACCACAGCCAACTTTTTCCATCCCAGATTCTTAGAGTCAATAGGTACATGCACGAAAACATCTCCACGCGTGTGGGTTGGAAGATGAGTTATGGAAGATGAGCTATGAGCTATGGTGCCCTACTAATCACCGCCAACTTTTTCCATCCCAGAGTCTTAGAGTCAGTGGGTACATGCACGATAACATCTCCACGCGTGTGGGTTGGAAGATGAGCTATGGAAACCTTCAAAATTGCCCTACTAATCACCGCCAACTTTTTCCATCCCAGAGTCTCAGAGTCAGTGGGTACATGCACGATAACATCACCACCCGTGTGGGTTGGAAGATGAGCTATGAGCTATGGTGCCCTACTAATCACCGCCAACTTTTTCCATCCCAGAGTCTTAGAGTCAATGGGTACATGCACGATAACATCTCCACGCGTGTGGGTTGGAAGATGAGCTATGGAAGATGAGCTATAAGCTATGGTGCCCTACTAATCACCGCCAACTTTTTCCATCCCAGAGTCTTAGAGTCAATGGGTACATGCACGATAACATCTCCACGCGTGTGGGTTGGAAGATGAGCTATGGAAACCTTCAAAATTGCCCTACTGACCACGGCCAACTTTTTCCATCCCAGAGTCTTAGAGTCAATAGGTACATGCACGATAACATCTCCACGCGTGTGGGTTGGAAGATGAGCTATGGACGATGAGTTATGGAAGATGAGCTATGAGCTATGGTGCCCTACTAATCACCGCCAACTTTTTCCATCCCAGAGTCTCAGAGTCAATGGGTACATGCACGATAACATCACGCGTGTGGGTTGGAAAATGAGCTATGGAAACCTTCAAAATTGCCCTACTAATCACGGCCAACTTTTTCCATCCGAGAGTCTTAGAGTCAATAGGTACATGCACGATAACATCTCCACGCGTGTGGGTTGGAAGATGAGCTATGGAAGATGAGCTATGAGCTATGGTGCCCTACTAATCACCGCCAACTTTTTCCATCCCAGAGTCTCAGAGTCAATGGGTACATGCACGATAACATCTCCACGCGTGTGGGTTGGAAGATGAGCTATGGAGATGAGCTATGAGCTATGGTGCCCTACTAATCACCGCCAACTTTTTCCATCCCAGAGTCTTAGAGTCAGTGGGTACATGCACGATAACATCTCCACGCGTGTGGGTTGGAAGATGAGCTATGGAAGATGAGCTATGAGCTATGGTGCCCTACTAATCACCGCCAACTTTTTCCATCCCAGAGTCTCAGAGTCAATGGGTACATGCACGATAACATCACCGCCCGTGTGGATTGGAAGATGAGCTATGGAAGCGTTCAAAATTGCCCTACTGACCACCGCCAACTTTTTCCATCCAGAGTCTCAGAGTCAATGGGTACATGCACGATAACATCTCCACGCGTGTGGGTTGGAAGATGAGCTATGGAAACCTTCAAAATTGCCCTACTAATCACCGCCAACTTTTTCCATCCCAGAGTCTTAGAGTCAGTGGCTACATGCACGATAACATCTCCACGCGTGTGGGTTGGAAGGTGAGCTATGGAAGATGAGCTATGAGCTATGGTGCCCTACTAATCACCGCCAACTTTTTCCATCCCAGAGTCTTAGAGTCAATGGGTACATGCACGATAACATCTCCACGCGTGTGGGTTGGAAGATGAGCTATGGAAACCTTCAAAATTGCCCTACTAATCACCGCCAACTTTTTCCATCCCAGAGTCTCAGAGTCAATGGGTACATGCACGATAACATCTCCACGCGTGTGGGTTGGAAGATGAGCTATGGAAGATGAGCTATGAGCTATGGTGCCCTACTAATCACCGCCAACTTTTTCCATCCCAGAGTCTCAGAGTCAATGGGTACATGCACGATAACATCTCCACGCGTGGGTTGGAAGATGAGCTATGGAAGATGAGCTATGGAAGATGAGCTATGAGCTATGGTACCCTACTAATCACCGCCAACTTTTTATATCCCAGAGTCTCAGAGTCAATGGGTACATGCACGATAACATCTCCACGCGTGTGGATTGGAAGATGAGCTATGGAAGATGAGCTATGAGCTATGGTGCCCTACTAATCACCGCCAACTTTTTCCATCCCAGAGTCTTAGAGTCAATGGGTACATGCACGATAACATCTCCACGCGTGTGGGTTGGAAGATGAGGTATGGAAGATGAGCTATGAGCTATGGTGCCCTACTAATCACCGCCAACTTTTTCCATCCCAGAGTCTTAGAGTCAGTGGGTACATGCACGATAACATCTCCACGCGTGTGGGTTGGAAGATGAGCTATGGAAGATGAGCTATGAGCTATGGTGCCCTACTAATCACCGCCAACTTTTTCCATCCCAGAGTCTTAGAGTCAATGGGTACATGCACGATAACATCTCCACGCGTGTGGGTTGGAAGATGAGCTATGGAAACCTTCAAAATTGCCCTACTAATCACCGCCAACTTTTTCCATCCCAGAGTCTTAGAGTCAATGGGTACATGCACGATAACATCTCCACGCGTGTGAGTTGGAAGATGAGCTATGGAAGATGAGCTATGAGCTATGGTGCCCTACTAATCACCGCCAACTTTTTCCATCCCAGGTCTCAGAGTCAATGGGTACATGCACGATAACATCACCACCCGTGTGGGTTGGAAGATGAGCTATGGAAACCTTCAAAATTGCCCTACTAATCACCGCCAACTTTTTCCATCCCAGAGTCTTAGAGTCAATGGGTACATGCACGATAACATCTCCACGCGTGTGGGTTGGAAGATGAGCTATGGAAGATGAGCCATGAGCTATGGTGCCCTACTAATCACCGCCAACTTTTTCCATCCCAGGGTCTCAGAGTCAATGGGTACATGCACGATAACATCACCACCCGTGTGGGTTGGAAGATGAGCTATGGAAACCTTCAAAATTGCCCTACTAATCACCGCCAACTTTTTCCATCCCAGAGTCTCAAAATCAATGGGTACATGCACGATAACATCACCGCCCGTGTGGATTGGAAGATGAGCTATGGAAGCGTTCAAAATTGCCCTACTGACCACCGCCAACTTTTTCCATCCCAGAGTCTCAGAGTCAATGGGTACATGCACGATAACATCTCCACGCGTGTGGGTTGGAAGATGAGCTATGGAAGATGAGCTATGAGCTATGGTGCCCTACTAATCACCGCCAACTTTTTCCATCCCAGAGTCTTAGAGTCAGTGGGTACATGCACGATAACATCTCCACGCGTGTGGGTTGGAAGATGAGCTATGGAAACCTTCAAAATTGCCCTACTAATCACCGCCAACTTTTTCAATCCCAGAGTCTCAGAGTCAATGGGTACATGCACGAAAACATCTCCACGCGTGTGGGTTGGAAAATGAGCTATGGAAGATGAGCTATGAGCTATGGTGCCCTACTACTCAACGCCAACTTTTTCCATCCCAGAGTCTTAGAGTCAATGGGTACATTCACGATAACATCTCCACGCGTGTGGGTTGGAAGATGAGCTATGGAAACCTTCAAAATTGCCCTACTAATAACCGCCAACTTTTTCCATCCCAGAGTCTCAGAGTCAATGGGTACATGCACGATAACATCTCCACGCGTGTGGGTTGGAAAATGAGCTATGGAAGATGAGCTTTGAGCTATGGTGCCCTACTAATCACCGCCAACTTTTGCCATCCCAGAGTCTCAGAGTCAATGGGTACATGCACGATAACATCACCGCCCGTGTGGATTGGAAGATGAGCTATGGAAGCGTTCAAAATTGCCCTACTGACCACCGCCAACTTTTTCCATCCCAGAGTCTCAGAGTCAATGGGTACATGCACGATAACATCTCCACGCGTGTGGGTTGGAAGATGAGCTATGGAAGATGAGCTATGAGCTATGGTGCCCTACTAATCACCGCCAACTTTTTCCATCCCAGAGTCTTAGAGTCAATAGGTACATGCACGATAACATCTCCACGCGTGTGGGTTGGAAGATGAGCTATGAGCTATGGTGCCCTACTAATCACCGCCAACTTTTTCCATCCCAGAGTCTTAGAGTCAGTGGGTACATGCACGATAACATCTCCACGCGTGTGGGTTGGAAGATGAGCTATGGAAGATGAGCTATGAGCTATGGTGCCCTACTAATCACCGCCAACTTTTTCCATCCCAGAGTCTTAGAGTCAATGGGTACATGCACGATAACATCTCCACGCGTGTGGGTTGGAAGATACATGCACGATAACATCACGCGTGTGGGTTGGAAAATGAGCTATGGAAACCTTCAAAATTGCCCTACTAATCACGGCCAACTTTTTCCATCCGAGAGTCTTAGAGTCAATAGGTACATGCACGATAACATCTCCACGCGTGTGGGTTGGAAGATGAGCTATGGAAGATGAGCTATGGAAGATGAGCTATGGAAGATGAGCTATGAGCAATGGTGCCCTACTAATCACCGCCAACTTTTTCCATCCCAGAGTCTCAGAGTCAATGGGTACATGCACGATAACATCTCCACGCGTGTGGGTTGGAAGGTGAGCTATGGAAGATGAGCTATGAGCTATGGTGCCCTACTAATCACCGCCAACTTTTTCCATCTCAGAGTCTTAGAGTCAGTGGGTACATGCACGATAACATCTCCACGCGTGTGGGTTGGAAGATGAGCTATGGAAGATGAGCTATGAGCTATGGTGCCCTACTAATCACCGCCAACTTTTTCCATCCCAGAGTCTCAGAGTCAATGGGTACATGCACGATAACATCACCGCCCGTGTGGATTGGAAGATGAGCTATGGAAGCGTTCAAAATTGCCCTACTGACCACCGCCAACTTTTTCCATCCCAGAGTCTCAGAGTCAATGGGTACATGCACGATAACATCTCCACGCGTGTGGGTTGGAAGATGAGCTATGGAAACCTTCAAAATTGCCCTACTAATCACCGCCAACTTTTTCCATCCCAGAGTCTTAGAGTCAGTGGCTACATGCACGATAACATCTCCACGCGTGTGGGTTGGAAGATGAGCTATGGAAGATGAGCTATGAGCTATGGTGCCCTACTAATCACCGCCAACTTTTTCCATCCCAGAGTCTTAGAGTCAGTGGCTACATGCACGATAACATCTCCACGCGTGTGGGTTGGAAGATGAGCTATGGAAACCTTCAAAATTGCCCTACTAATCACCGCCAACTTTTTCCATCCCAGAGTCTTAGAGTCAATGGGTACATGCACGATAATATCTCCACGCGTGTGGGTTGGAAGATGAGCTATGGAATCCTTCAAAATTGCCCTACTAATCACCGCCAACTTTTTCCATCCCAGAGTCTCAGAGTCAATGGGTACATGCACGATAACATCTCCACGCGTGTGGGTTGGAAGATGAGCTATGGAAGATGAGCTATGAGCTATGGTGCCCTACTAATCACCGCCAACTTTTTCCATCCCAGAGTCTTAGAGTCAGTGGGTACATGCACGATAACATCTCCACGCGTGTGGGTTGGAAGATGAGCTATGGAAGATGAGCTATGGAAGATGAGCTATGAGCTATGGTGCCCTACTAATCACCGCCAACTTTTTCCATCCAAGAGTCTTAGAGTCAATGGGTACATGCACGATAACATCTCCACGCGTGTGGGTTGGAAGATGAGCTATGGAAACCTTCAAAATTGCCCTACTAATCACCGCCAACTTTTTCCATCCCAGAGTCTCAGAGTCAATGGGTACATGCACGATAACATCTCCACGCGTGTGGGTTGGAAGATGAGCTATGGAAGATGAGCTATGAGCTATGGTGCCCTACTAATCACCGCCAACTTTTTCCATCCCAGAGTCTCAGAGTCAATGGGTACATGCACGATAACATCTCCACGCGTGTGGGTTGGAAGATGAGCTATGGAAGATGAGCTATGAGCTATGGTACCCTACTAATCACCGCCAACTTTTTCCATCCCAGAGTCTCAGAGTCAATGGGTACATGCACGATAACATCTCCACGCGTGTGGATTGGAAGATGAGCTATGAGCTATGGTGCCCTACTAATCACCGCCAACTTTTTCCATCCCAGAGTCTTAGAGTCAATGGGTACATGCACGATAACATCTCCACGCGTGTGGGTTGGAAGATGAGCTATGGAAGATGAGCTATGAGCTATGGTGCCCTACTAATCACCGCCAACTTTTTCCATCCCAGAGTCTTAGAGTCAGTGGGTACATGCACGATAACATCTCCACGCGTGTGGGTTGGAAGATGAGCTATGGAAGATGAGCTATGAGCTATGGTGCCCTACTAATCACCGCCAACTTTTTCCATCCCAGAGTCTTAGAGTCAATGGGTACATGCACGATAACATCTCCACGCGTGTGGGTTGGAAGATGAGCTATGGAAACCTTCTAAATTGCCCTACTAATCACCGCCAACTTTTTCCATCCCAGAGTCTTAGAGTCAATGGGTACATGCACGATAACATCTCCACGCATGTGGGTTGGAAGATGAGCTATGGAAGATGAGCTATGAGCTATGGTGCCCTACTAATCACCGCCAACTTTTTCCACCCGAGAGTCTTAGAGTCAATAGGTACATGCACGATAACATCTCCACGCGTGTGGGTTGGAAGATGAGCTATGGAAGATGAGCTATAAGCTATGGTGCCCTACTAATCACCGCCAACTTTTTCCATCCCAGAGTCTCAGAGTCAATGGGTACATGCACGATAACATCACCACCCGTGTGGGTTGGAAGATGAGCTATGGAAACCTTCAAAATTGCCCTACTAATCACCGCCAACTTTTTCCATCCCAGAGTCTTAGAGTCAATGGGTACATGCACGATAACATCTCCACGCGTGTGGGTTGGAAGATGAGCTATGGAAGATGAGCTATGAGCTATGGTGCCCTACTAATCACCGCCAACTTTTTCCATCCCAGAGTCTTAGAGTCAATGGGTACATGCACGATAACATCTCCACGCGTGTGGGTTGGAAGATGAGCTACGGAAACCTTCAAAATTGCCCTACTAATCACCGCCAACTTTTTCCATCCCAGAGTCTTAGAGTCAATGGGTACATGCACGATAACATCTCCACGCGTGTGGGTTGGAAGATGAGCTATGGAAGATGAGCTATGAGCTATGGTGCCCTACTAATCACCGCCAACTTTTTCCATCCCAGAGTCTCAGAGTCAATGGGTACATGCACGATAACATCTCCACGCGTGTGGGTTGGAAGATGAGCTATGGAAGATGAGCTATGAGCTATGGTGCCCTACTGACCACCGCCAACTTTTTCCATCCCAGAGTCTTAGAGTCAATGGGTACATGCACGATAACATCTCCACGCGTGTGGGTTGGAAGATGAGCTATGGAAGATGAGCTATGAGCTATGGTGCCCTACTAATCACCGCCAACTTTTTCCATCCCAGAGTCTCAGAGTCAATGGGTACATGCGCGATAACATCTCCACGCGTGTGGGTTGGAAGATGAACTATGGAAACCTTAAAAATTGCCCTGCTGACCACCGCCAACTTTTTCCATCCCAGAGTCTTAGAGTCAATGGGTACATGCACGATAACATCTCCACGCGTGTGGGTTGGAAGATGAGCTATGAGCTATGGTGCCCTACTAATCACCGCCAACTTTTTCCATCCCAGAGTCTCAGAGTCAATGGGTACATGCACGATAACATCTCCACGCGTGTGGGTTGGAAGATGAGCTATGGAAGATGAGCTATGGAAGATGAGCTATGAGCTATGGTGCCCTACTACTCAACGCCAACTTTTTCCATCCCAGAGTCTCAGAGTCAATGGGTACATGCACGATAACATCTCCACGCGTGTGGGTTGGAAAATGAGCTATGGAAGATGAGCTATGAGCTATGGTGCCCTACTAATCACCGCCAACTTTTTCCATCCCAGAGTCTCAGAGTCAATGGGTACATGCACGATAACATCTTCACGCGTGTGGGTTGGAAGATGAGCTATGGAAGATGAGCTATGAGCTATGGTGCCCTACTAATCACCGCCAACTTTTTTAATCCCAGAGTCTTAGAGTCAATGGGTACATGCACGATAATATCTCCACGCGTGTGGGTTGGAAGATGAGCTATGGAAACCTTCAAAATTGCCCTACTAATCACCGCCAACTTTTTCCATCCCAGAGTCTTAGAGTCAATGGGTACATGCACGATAACATCTCCACGCGTGTGGGTTGGAAGATGAGCTATGGAAACCTTAAAAATTGCCC